>JAHWFP010166962.1:38350-55756 GCA_023313725.1 Lithobius niger
AAAAAAAAAAAAAGTAATAACAATAATAAATAAATTCATATTTGACGTGATTGCAACAGGGAAACAATAGAATCCTTTCCTATTTAAACTAGGTAACCATGTGTGCGTGAAACATACACGTGCCTCGATTGTGGGCGATGACGTTTTAGTGACGTCACGTAGGCCGGAAAGCATTCCACCATTCCGTCTGCCTTTAATGGCCGTGCGTCGTCGGGTGTTGTGGGTGGATTAAGGAGGAGGAACTGGTTTTATTTTTTATTTATTTTTTAATCGCATCAAACGCGTCCATCCTACCATCGTTGTCAACTTAAAATTCGCCTGCCTTCTTATGCCACCACCCCTCCCTTGTGTGGCGTGGTTTCGCGGTGATGCGATTTGGATACCAGCGCCACCTGTTTAGTGGGCTATTTGGGCGTAACCCAATTGTTTAGGGCGCCCCAAGTTCAGACACAACCGTTGCGGCTGTCGTAGAATGAGGACGCCTTTTCTACGAGAGCCGCTTAGGAGGGTTTAACATCCTTGTTGGATAGATATAATTAAACAGGGAAGAATTACGTATGTTTGGCGTTTTGTGATTGTGCGTCAGTGGTGTTGATTTGCGTGAACGGAAGTGCGAAGGATTTCACCAGGATCTTTCGTGGATTGTATTTTTAGGACGAATTTTGTTTTGGTTTCGGTTTCTCGTCTGTTGTGGGATTTGTGCGATTTGTTTTGGATTTTGTGCTGCAGCTGGTGCGCTCTCCGGATTTGCAACCCTTCAGAATTGGAACAGTTGTTTTGATTTTGGAAAACCCTTCGATTTTAGGTAAGTGTAGCGTAGTAGCCTATTGTTGTATCGCTTATGACAAGGGGGAAGTTACCACCATGATTATGTTTTTCCTTACATACTAGGTGCGATCATAGATTGGAAAGATAAGTATGTATCGTATATCTCCCAAGTCTACGCAGGGCCCCGGCGGCAGCTGCAGCTACTAACATCGCTCATAATGCTTTGCGTGCGAAGCAACATGGAGTCAAAGCATTATAACATTTTAACAGGTGTCAGTAGCCGCAACTACCGCCAAGGCCCCGCGTAGGCTTGGCAGAGATAAGATGCGATGTCTTGAGTTATTCTAATCTATGGTTATTTGTGGGCAGCACGAGACTGACTCCTGCTCCTTCAATAGCTATGGAATCAACTCTGGACTATTTGTGATATATCGACTCTTATGGTCGGAGTTTTCCAGGTTCGATTCCCTGGGTTCATCCTTTCTTTTCTGCTTCTAAACTTAGTAAGGCTGAAACGGGCTGAAAACTAATAAACGTAAATAAACAATCTCGCGTGACCTGCACGAGAACTGCAGTTGGAAGCCAGTGTGAAGCAACCTGAACGAACGGCTGCTACGACGGGAATTTGTTCATTTGTGTTCTTATTGCAGCTTCATTTCTTTCCGGTTCGTTAGTTTACATGATCATTTGTTTAAACAAATGAACTGGGCTAAAGACGAACACGCGTTCATCATTTAGAATGTCTGCTAGTTCTCTCATTCACTTTACAACTTGGGCGCCATCTTACAGAAAATAGCATTGTGCATGTCGGTGCATGTTGTTGTGTGCCTTCAATTTTCACCGCTTTTCCGGTGACGTAATAAGTCTAGATTAAAACTGTATACAAAATTACCACAAGGTTTTTGCTGACGACCGTTGGGCCTGTGATAGTTTTAGAGCCTGATTTTGTGTCGTGGGAGTGAAACGGTGGGGGAAGCAAGCCTCCATCTAACTCAAAATCCGGGTTGGGCAAGGGGGCGAGTTTTCTTGGAAATAAATTGTCAGTTTTCGAACAGCAATAGCGAAAAGTATTCAGTTTTTCAGCACAAAGCGTAAACTTTGTATGGATCTTCGTGTAGCCTAAAGATTTCTGTTCACCGGTGTCCCTTTTGTTTGCGGCACAATTGAAGAGAAATGAGACTGCAGTAAGGAAATAAATTAACAATCCCCTGTCGTAGCATCCGGGGACTGTATAGGGCAGTGGCACGATGTAGTATTATTGTGTATAACTCTATGGTGGAGCCAATAACTGGGTTAGCTGCAAGGAGCACTGGAGGGAGAAACGAAGATCGTCTTATTGAAGCCAATGCTATTAGACTGGATTTCTTAAGCCTATAACGCGCGATTTTTGTTGTTGGAGAAAACAACGTTATTTTAAGCCTAAGAATTCCGCTCTCAAAGCACTGTCTTGACTAGAAGTGCCGTTTTTTCCGTTACATTTTAATCTAGTGCACCTTGTAGCTATTACCTCCAAATGGTGTCTCGTAGCCAATGTGACGTCACTTGACGCTGCCTTATAGTGTAGACTCTTAGTACTTGTGACTAGCGTTATATCTTAGCGGTTAGAACAGTCGACCTGCTATCAAAAGACAGGAAAAATTTCCATCCACAAGATGACCCGCGCATTTTTTCGTTGAGATGGCCCACACTTGGTCCTCAATGCTGTCCCCGGACGCAGTGACAGATGTTGGTTCACTTATGGTACATTATTTTTCTGTTATATCGACTTGTAGCAGCTCTTGTCATAGCCTATAGTAATGCGGCTAGAGCCTAGAAAACTGCACTTTGTGATAGAAGTATATAACTTGGAGGAGTGAAAGGGTATGTCTTGGTTAGCATTTTAAGATTAAGAGGCATTCGATATCACTTCCGGTTTAGGCACCAGCTATCCTCAAAGTTAAGCCTAAAAATCCGCAATTTCCGATGGTTTTAATATGGTACCAGCAGCTTCCAACATATAATTTATGTGATATACAAGTTCATTCTTGATAGGAAATGGATGGAAAGGTCGCATATAAATTTGGTTAATATATAGAGTGACTAATTCATTTTTACCAAACCGGAAAACGACTAACAGGTTGGCCGCAAGTTAAAAAAAAAATGATATTTGCTAACATTTATTGTTTTTTTTTTAAACCATTAGTAATGTAATGATCGACATAAGTAACAAACGCCTTATGTAAGTAACAAGTAGGTTAAGTTACATTAGGAGTAAGCGAAAAATATTTTGCAATAATAAATTTCAGAAAACGCAGGAAAACACATTTCGTACACTGAAAAGTGCAACATATTGTCATCTCTCAGCTCTGGCATTCTCCTTTACAGAAACACATTAGACTGCAGCTTACATTATTTTTCTTGCATTTACACAATTTCTGGCAGCCTTTCTTGCACTTGCAGGTCAAAAAGTTGTGTAGTGCCTGGGAAACTTCTGTAAGTGCGGACCATCGAGGAACGTAGGAGTTTCCGTGTACCAACCATCCACTTTCTTCCATTGATGGCAAATTCATGTGGGTGACCCCAGATGTGTCCACTTTGGAAACCTGACCTTAGTGAATGTTCCATTAGTGCTGCAGCTGTTGGTGGAATGTTTGTCATGGTCCTGTTCAAGGCCCCTTGATTCAGTAAATGGATTTCCTAATTCCAAGAATGCTTCCTTCAGCGCAACAACTTTTCTTGCAAAATTAGTTTGAAATGCCTTTCCTTGCTCGTGGTGAAGTGTTGAAACTTCAATAATGTCTTTATTTGAAGAATGTTCGAAATCAGTCAGCAATCTCGAAATCTCTGGACCCGCCACCATCCACCTGCGAAGAGCTGATGGATTGAGCAGAAGACCTACTGCGCCTCCTTCCCCCTTGACCACAGCGTTATTTTGTGCATTTTGTTCACCACAAACAAACCTCGCTTGAAAGCTTCATAAATGTCCGGATGGGCTTGTGGCAGTTCAAGAAGGTCTCTAAGATAGACGGGAAGCCATCTGGCATAATTGTGTAAATCCAGAGCGAAGAACCATGGAATTAACAATTTGAGTGACTCAACGTATGGCTCATAGTTTGCCGTTCTGTGTGCCCTCACAAACAGGAGCATAAGGAGTTCCAGGTCAAGACAAGTACTCCAGTACTTGAACATAGGGACTTCTGCAGCTTTACTAGCTCTCCAACTGTCAAAGTCGATTGCACCGTCAACCTTACAATCTATCTCTTCGTTGTAGGCGTCGCACATGAGTTGATACAACGCTAGCACAGTAATCTGATGTACCAATCTTGTCTTAGCGATGTTCGACACTGTAATGTAAGATTCAGCAATTCCAGATGTAGCAACATTTGCTTTCACCAATGCTTCTGTCCATCCACTTTTTTGTAAGTATTTCCCCAAAGCCCTGTCAATGTCTTGCTCAATGTGTAATGAACCAAATACAATAAAGAACTTCTTCTCGCCATATGATTCTGGGAAATTCCATTGAATCGTTTTGGCTAAGGCATACAGTGTGATAACTGGTAGTTGTCCTGGAATGCGGAAACTTATAGGATTCCTGTATGATGTCCATCCCATGCTTAAGCATCGCCACCGATTTTGAATCATCGAGCCACTTGACATCCTTCAGTTCCTCCTTCGAAACTTTGTTTGCAACTGTCATGGACCCCAGATTGACAGTATTAGCAGGAACAATTGGCTCTTTAGCCAGTAAGTATGCAGGTGGAACATTTTCATACTCTTGAGGTATTGCAGGGATAGATTTTGAGGAGCTATTCTGGTAAGTTATATGTTGCCTAGCACACCCTGTCTGGCCAGCTGTCGAATGCTGGAAGAGCGAAATACTGGTACCATGGAATGAGTCCTCACTAGTCGTGCTGGTAGGATTGTAGTCAACGTTGTCAAATCCAGACGTTGTAAACAACCCTATATCCTCAGATTTGGAGGGCACATGACATGTTCCTCATCGTAGTGACAAACTGTGGCATTGCATAGAGATGATGATATTTGCAACAGCCTGTCATATGAAATTGACAATCCAACATCATGAAGCATATCTACCTTCTCGCTTCCTTGTCTTGGCATGTACATGCATTGCCAGATAAATTGGCAAGGGAGGTTCCCAGTCAAGTCTGTGCCTATTAGTTTGCATCGTACCTTCAGACTGTACGTTGAATGATATCATCTGGCAGATAGTGAGAGCTTGCTGTGATGGTGGTAAGCCATTCCGTGTATTTGGTCCGTACAGCAATGCATTTACAAAGGATAGAAGCAGAGGGTGAACAGCACGTAATTGACAGTTTTCCTTAAATTGACCTGTGAAAGTGGTACTCGAGCTAATTACACTTTTCCGAAAAATCTTTGCGACCTTAGCAGCAGACACAGCTTCTTCATCGTAGCTATCACAAGACAAACGCAAGGAATCAACAACGATGCCTTCACTAAATAGAAGATACTCTCTGCCAGATTTCTCTGCACGCATATCAGTGAAGTGCGCAAGTATCTTCTCCCTCAGTCGGATGGTGTGTACTTCAGGAATTTCTATTGTCAAGTTATGTAGTGGAATCAGTTCCTTCAGCCGGTTAGTGTAGCGGTTGAGTAAACTAGGCATTTTAAATACGGGGTAAATGTCAACCGCATTTCTCCTAGTGTCATCAATGTACGAAAGTAAATCGGAGAAAGCGATGCCCTCTATCGCGCAAGCAAGTTTAGCATCAGGTTGAACAGCTGATGGCCTACAATGAAATGTAGAAAGCGGCCAAGCAGTTGAGATGATATTTTTTCTCCCGTGCAATCATGTCCCCTTCTGACAACTTTGCACTCAGAGCACTGTTCCCTAAATGTGCCACACACTTCCGTATTTTCATTTCCACTAACTTTGTTGAGACTTTAGTCAATTCCTCACCTTCTTTTGGATGCTTGTCGCAAAAGAAGCAAATGTTGGGAAATTGCTCGTCCTGCTTCATGCGCCTAGGTCGTGCTGTTGAATGAGAAGCTGTGGCATTCTGTGCACGTTCAGTTGAAGGTTTTAATATTCTCGACTCAGCCCGCTCAACTTCTCGATTATTGAACTTTAGACCGCATTTCTTATGCCACATGGCTTTTCGTTTAAGAAAGGTTTCTGAGAGATTACTGTCTTCATCTTTTAGTAGACTTAGATCAATAGGCATTAGCAGGGCATGCAATTCATTCAACTTTGTGATGTTTGATGCTAAAGATTCATAACCAGAATTTCTGAAAGTGGCCCTTTTATTCAATGCTGGGTCCACCATTTCGTCCTTGGTTATCTGCTGACACAAAAAAACATTTGGATCAGTCTATTGGTGCAGCAGGTTCAGGTTCAACTACATTGCTGGCGAATTTGAATCTTTTGGAGGAGGATGACATTTTTAGCAACTGTAAAGAAAAAATGTATAAAATAATTTCAGTTGACTTCTGTTTACGACACCTAGCCAATTAGCTAAACCCCCGTCAAGATTGAACTTATGTATATCACATAAATTGTATGACTGAAGCTGCTGCTACGATATTAAAACCATCGGAAATTGCGGATTTTTAGGCTTAACTTTGAGGACGGCTGCCGCCTAAACCGGAAGTGATATCAACTGCCTCTTAATCTTAAAAGGCTTACCAAGACATACCCTTTCACTCTTCCAAGTTATACACTTCTATCACAAAGTGCAGTTTTCTTACGATTCGTGTGGTCTAGCCGCACTACTACTACTTTGTGAACGCTGATAATGCCACTGCACATGAATTCGTTGATGGGTTATACGTGGTTCATGTGATAAGCTCCCGAATAGTGTTCAGCGTTATAACTTAAAGTGGCACTTTCACCGATTGAAAGTCTGCAGAATCTGGCAACATCTAGCGCTATCTAGCACTTGCTTGCATCAAGCGAAGGAATGCACAACGGCATTTATTTTAACGAAACAAACAAGCCACGACCTCCTTAATTAGTGAGTGATAATATGGTACGTCCTTATGCACTTGGAGCTACTGTAAAGGTTAACAATATCACTGCTAGACGGCTCCACGGTATTTTCGTACGACTTTCAGTTGGTGCAACAGTACCAGTCTTTCCTTGATACCCGTGAGCGGTTGATCAGTGACCATGTTACGTCAGTCACAGTCAGATCAAAACTCGTTATCACATCATCAGTCATTCTCCATCCTTCAACGCTAGGGTTGTTTTATTTAGGTGAACTTCAGTCTTCAGGTAAGCATATTTTGCTCTGTCAATAGTGAAATCGAGCAAAGGCTTTATCATTATAAAGTAGGCTGTGTTTTTCCATACCCTGGTCATTCTAGTTTTTACACGGACACACCGGATCCGAAGCGTGTGGACGGATCTCAGGCGTCAACCGGATCACGATTTTGGTCGGCAATTTGTTGGTTGCGGGTTTGTGACGTTACATGTTTAGCGGCAGCGAGCGAGGCACATAATTTAGAAGAATTTAAAATAATCATTTTGTTGGGATCCGTATGTCCGCATAAAAAAAAGTTATTTGTGGGTTATCACCACAGCGCAACAAAATGTAGGCTCAATTCTGAGACCTCAGGAAATCTCGACGAGGGTAAAACTCCGGCGCAAGTACGCCCTGTGGGTTCGATAAAATTTTTTTTCCCCCACTGTGGTAGTAGTTTTCGCCCTGTTGGAGGGTGTGGGGGGGGGGGGGGGTGCCATCCTTATTAGTGGCAACTGCGGGAGAGTCGGCATCACTTCAGCGTTGGTGCGGTTTTCCGTTGCTTTAAAAATAAATACTTAATTGTGGTAATTTCGAAAAAGGTGCGTACGTGTTATAGTCGTTAAATCCTAGGTAAAATCTCCTCCGCACACGTCAAAACGCGTTATTTAGCCCCAATTCTGTGTAGTTTCCTGATTTAGAGCCATTTTTCTCTTTTTACAGTAGGCCATTATATATAATGTGGGCATTTTGCGGCCCCTTATATGGTTTTTCTGGCCTGCGGCAATCCTCACGCTGTAATGCGATGGCGTCACGCACCAGCACGTGAGGTCGCGTGCAAAAGAAAGCGTGATTCCAAATTGGAAACGCAGCTTTTATTTTCCGAGGTTTATTGTTGTCGAGTAAAGCACAGGCACGTGGCGCTACGTGGGAGGCGGAATTGAACTGGAGGATTTTGTAATTAATTAATGATCTCGCCGTATGGGGGATTGTTAATTGGGCGCATGTGGCCAAAACCCCCTGAATAACAAGGCCGTGTCACTTGTACCTTCCAAACTCGCCGCTGAGCATCGCGAGATGGAGGCACCTGCCAAACCAATTGTTTTTTCTCCGCACTTTCATAATTTAACTGAAGTTTCTGGCTGCGCTGGGACACTTTGAATGCGCCAGATTCAAAGCCGAATGAGATAGAAGCTCCGTTTCTGTTACAGCGGGCGTTTGCCCAAGTATTAAGCCTAAGTTTTGTTTAGTTAGGCCTATTCGAACAATGAAAGTAAAGGTCGTTGACCAAAATATGAAAGTTTGGAAAAAGTTCTTGAAAATGCTTTAGTTTTGGGGGGGTCGAACCCTATTCAAATGATATGGATGCCATTCGAAACGTTGTATTTTACTGTTATTGACGAACTGTTTTTTTATTTTTATTTTATTTCATGGATCCTTACGTAATATCAAGTTGTGCGGCTGAACCGGCTCAATTTCGAAAATTGCTAAGACATGTTTGAAAGCGAAAGACACGGTCTAATAAATAAAAGGGAGAAACGAGGATTCGAACCGAGAAACCTACCATCATCGTAGGGGGCCGAGAAGATGTCCAAAATAGGTCAAAACGATCCCGTAGCCTTTAAAGTTGCCTGGTAGTCTATTACATTATCCTGGCCAGCACAGACTGGAAGGGGCTTTGCCAGCCATCGTCCAGATCACCTTCGTCAGGATAAAACGAAAGAAGGGAGTGTTTAGGTTGCAAAATGATACGGAACAAAAATGCGTTGGTATTGCGTCTTCGTTTTCTGCGGGGAGGGGGAAGAAAGGTACTTCTGCATTCGAATATACCCTAACCTACATATTTGGACTGTGAAGCACCTATGTAGGCCTGTACTTTTAGGTCTCAAATTGTGTTCAGGCATAAGCTCTGTCACCACTCAGCCACCATGACAACAAAGATCACAAAACCCTTTCACCTTTGCAACTGTTGTTGTAAATATAAACGCATCGCAAATAACCACATTAAAAACTAGGGTGTCAATCCGTCATCGGTTACACGGTAAAAAATGGAACGAAGCGATTTTAAACAACCCGTCTTGCATTGGAGACAGCATTTAATTGTAGCTCATTTTTTCAGTTGCATCATCACATCTTGTTTCTTTGCTCATTTGGTTTCGTTAGCGCGTCGCTGGATGGTGTTGATGGCGGTTAGCAAATAGGTGAGCAGCTCACACCACCTGTGCGTTTTGTTACCTTGATTATTCCTCAGCAACATGCACGATTTTAAACTTTCTTTGTTAAAAACCACCTGTGGATGTAACACTATCAGTGTACAAAATCTGGTTTTAATTGATGCAGTGGTTAGTTCGTGATGCGGATACAATGGTTGCATTGGACTGGATTCATAAATGCTTGAAAATGCTTGAGCTTTTAGAGCCTGATCGGGAGAGGGGGTGGATGCGGTAGAAATAACTAAATTTTTACTATGAACCATAATCACTCACTGTGCATCAGCCATTGTTTGTGGCAGCTTCAAAGGCGAACCTGCAGCTATGGTCAGTGCGAGCCACATGTTAGTAGTGTGTGGGTCACTTATCTTGTGTTCTGTTAAGTCCGATTATCAACAGTGAATCAGTCTTACAAATTCTGAGTCGGAATTTTGCAAGGCCTACACAAATTCTGATTCGCAAAAATGGACCTCATTCGGAAATAATGGGAGGCGAGAGATGATGGTGGGTCCATAAATTCGACCTTGCCGACTTTCCACTTCACATTGAAACGCTTCCCGAAAGAACTTGGCGGCCATGTTGTTTCTGTTGGTTGCCCTTGGCAACGCATCATGCTTTACGCTCGCGTTCGTTCCGTCAGTTGATCTTTGACTTCGTGACGATGCCGCACTTCATTTTGAGCTGTGCATCACGTGCCCTGAGGGCAAAAAGGTGAAATTACAGGTTTTCTCCTGGGCCAGAACCCGTTTTTCAGTAAAAGCAATACTTTTTGGGTTGTTGATTCTCCTTTTTTGGCAGGATGCAATTGTAGAACTAAAGAAGGGAGTGTTCAGGTTGCAAAATGATGCGGAACAAAATGCGTTGGCATTCCGTTTTCGTATTTTGTGGGGAGGGGTAAGAAAGGCAGTTCTGCATTCGAATACCCTAACCTACCTATTCGGGCTATGAAGCACCTATGTAGCCCATACTTTTAGGTATTATCTCTCTTTTGTTTCACGAAACAATGGATAATCCTGATCGCATGACCTTCTGTGTACACGGCTGGAGCTATAAAAAGCTATTATAAACTAATAGGCTAAAAAAATAAAACGTAACGGACCTCGACCACTTCAAGTTTAAGACGACGCCAATTGATTGAACAAGACGTGTAGTTAAATTTAAAATTAAGGTTAAATTTTGAGTTGGCCGACAATTTATTTCCGTCTTTTCCAATTCAGATTTAACAGGTATTTATCGGTATTTAGTAGTTCGTCATGCAACTTTCCAACAGTGTAAGTGCATTCCACAAATCGCGTTCATGGACTTAATTCGGCATCGAACAGTAAGTTTTGGTGCCGCTGAAGAAAAATAGTCCCTTCGCCGCATTTGATTTGGTACGCCCTCGTGCAACTGGGAGCAAGCTGTAAAAGTTAACAATATTTCTGTCACTAGATGGCTCCAGGGTATTTTCTTTATAATCTACCAGGAGGAAATGAAAGCTGCGTATGCTTTATTAATTTCCTCCTGATTCTACCAAGGCGCCATCTAGTGGCATTGATAACGTAACCCTTTAGCAGCTTGCTTCCAGGTTCACGAGGACGAACCAAATTTTTACTCACTAGTCAGATAACACGTGGCTTGTAGGTTGTATTAAAAGATATTTCTTTGTGCATTCCTTTTTGCTGGCTGCGAACAAGCGCTAGAGAGAGCTAGAGGGCGCTAGATGCTCCAGACTTTCGTTTGGTGGCAACCACTCTTTAAGGAATAAAAAAAATCGTCCGTAATAGAGCAGCGTCATGTGACGTCATATTGGTTACAAGAGAGATAGCTGCAAGGGGCACTAGATTACAATGGAGGGTTAAACAACGGCACTTCTAGTCAAGGCAGTGCTTTGAGAGCGGATTTCTTAGACTTAAAAAAAACGTTTTCTCCAATCCCTTATACTGCGAGGTTGTAATCGGAAAATAAAGATTTCACTTGCTTAAAAATGTCAGCAATTGCCAACAAATCGACAAAAATCGCGCATTATAGGCCTAAGAAATCCACTCTTAACAGCATTGCCTTCAGTAAGACTCCCTTCTTTTCCCCCTCCAGTGACCCTTGCAGCTATCCCAGTTACTGGCTCCAGCACAGAGTTATATAAAATAATACAACGTTGTGTCACTGCCCTCTAGGAATTACTAGCTGACCCCGGCGTAACATACGCCGTTCTCCCCCCAACCCCGCTGGTACACAAAGCCTGCTCACCTGCTCGCTTCTGGCCGGATGTCCTGCTCGCGTCTGGCCGGACGTCATGATCCCTTATCATCATTAAGTCTGCTCATAAGCTAAATATAATATAATATAATATAATATAATATAATATAATATAATATAATATAATATAATATAATATAATATGGCTGAATTATATGTGGCGCGTATATATATGATTAAAGTCCTGCCTCCAGTAAAACTAAAACAAATAATATCTCCGGTGCTATTCAATATTTTTCGACCAAACTTGGCCAGATAGTTGATCTGTGCGGAGGAAGGTATATTTAAACCAAAAATTATACAATTCTGTGCAAGGGTCAAAGTAGGGCGCCACACGTAATCTTGAAATCTTTTCACTTATTGTTCTGCCACAGTTTCAGTAAAAAAAAAAAAAATACTGCTCATACCAAAAATCTGAAACATGATCTAAGCCAGAAATTTCTTGCTTGACCTTCATTCCAGAAGAGACCACGATAACGGTATAAAGTAATAAGCCTATCCGTGCTTATCAGGAAACAGCTAATGCAGTTTCGTTTTGGCATATGTTTCGCTTTCGGGATGCATTATGAACCATAAACTTGCAGTATTAATCGAGTTTTGAAACATACCATGTTCAACATACCATATTCAACATACTTCCCAGAATACACAGCTTTTTTATGTTGGTTTCGTTCCCTTTTTTTTTTTTTGCTTTCGTTCCATTTTGTATTGCGCACAGTATAACAAAGAACGAAAGCAAAATAAAAAGGAAGGAAACCAACATAAAGCTGTAATATATGTAGTGCCACTCACTTTCTGACAATTTGGACGAAACTCTTACCCGCTTTCATCGATTTACCGCCAGAGGGCGCTGTCGTCAGTAAAGGGTAGCACAAAGCATGGGGAACAAAACTATGTAGCGTCACTTTGATCAAGAAACAAATTGATGACGGTAAGAATACAAAATTAATCGCTTAAAATATATCATAATTCAAATTAGGACATCAAAATAATTTTAAGAAAGATTAGAACTAGGTGATCAAGTTTTGCTTTTTAAATCCAACATTCAGTTTTAAAATGGGTTGTCGTTACCAGTGGAGCTAAGTATAACGCATGGTGTTGTGTTCCAAGAATATCCGAAGATTGTGCTCATTGGCCATTCAGGCTGAAGGTTCTTCTGTGGTTAAAGTTTATTGTAATGAACTATACAGTTTGAATCGAATACAGAGTAAGTTCTTCAACTTCAGAAGTAGCCCACGTACGAGTATTACGTCAATTTCCACAGGTGTTGTTGCTATTATCATGGTTACCATGGCAACGATGCCACCATTTTTTATTTCAAGTTTTCCCTCCAAGGTCGAGTGGAACGATAGTATACAGAAAGGTTGGTTCTTTCCCACCTCATTAAGTCGTTTTCCCGCTAGTATTTCGTGTTACGTCACTGGCACCGGTGTGGTTTGGCATGTACGTATGCTGTCGATCTGCATTGTGACGTCAGTGACACCAGCAAAACGAACAGCCAATGGAAAAGCAATATGCAAAAAGCTCGGAAGAGACCTACGAGAACCTGACAAGTGCTGCCTTCTGGTGCCGTTGGTGAAAACAGGTATTATTTTATAACACGTTTTCAGAAAAGCGTCAGCTACATACTAATCTACCCTGCCAATGACATTGCTGTCCCTGCCAATGAGAAGCTTAGAGACTGAGCAAGGCCACTTGAGAGTGAAGCGGAACGCTACTTCAATCTTAGTTGGAGTTTGTAGGCAGTCTATGCCCTACCCTGCCTTCCCGTTCCTTCCTACTACGAACGAAGGCTTTCTCGGCACGCATGTAACTTTTTTTACACGGACCGGCCGGTTCCCAAGAAAGTGATGATTTTCATTTTTTCGTATTTTTCCAAATTACTTGCCTCGCTCGCGCTGTCGCGTTCGCTGCGGCAGAAACCCACAGGCAAAAACTTGTCCGGCCAACCGAAACCTGGCCGGCCAAAACCATGACCCGGCTGACGCTTGAGATCTGTACAGACGCTTCGGATTCGGTATGTCTATTTAAAAAAAATATATATATTTATTACCTTCCCGCCACGTTTCCCGTGTTTCCCCCCAGTTTCTTTTTCGATTTTCTTCTGCAAAAAGTAACTGGGGAAATTCAAAATTGGTCCAGTTCAGCTCATCTGGCATTACGTTTTTTACTGAATAATTCAACCTTTTTAAAATTCACGTTTTATTTTATTCGTTACACAACTAGAATGTCGTAATGCTGCAAGTTACAATACAATGCCCTTTGTAAGCTTGCCTACATAATTATCAAGGCCTCATCTTGCCCAAGACCCCGTTCGAGGCGACCGCGTGGCGTCTGACGGCAGACTGGTTTTGCTATTGCCTTTTTTGGCTGGATTGTGACGAAAAGCGATTAACAGTCCGCTCATACGTAACAGACACTCCTCTTTTCCCAACCTCCTTACCACATGGTTGTGTTGACCTAGCTTGGCAGCGAAGATTTGCACATGCTGAAGCGATTTTACTTCGTATTTTGCGTCAGCTGAAGCGCTCTTGCACCGTATTTTGGCGTCGGCTGCTGAAGCGGTGATTCTAGTGCTTTGGATAATCTGGATATTTTTATTTATTTATTTATTATTTTTATTACGGATTTGTGCTCCGATGTTTTTCTGTGGCTGAATGGGAAAATCCGATTGTGTTGTACTATATTTTTTTTCCCTTCATGAGTTCTGCAGCGTCATAGTGAACAAAACTAGTCAATGCTTGTTGCTTGATAGATTTAATAGGTTTATAGTTTTTTTGGCGGAGGGGTTTATCTAATTAATACGGATTTGTGCTGCAGCTATAGTTCTAGTGGCTTTACGGTACCACTGGCGTATTACTTAATCCACGATATTATTATAATTTTTTTAAAGTGAAATAACGTGGTGCATCGTCGTAGCGGTCGAAGTGTCTTGTTGCTGCAGCGTTGTAACATTCCTTTTCTTTTTTCACAGTTTTGATTCGGTGGATATTTTTCATGAATTTAAAATACTGTAAGAAATACCTAGCGAAATTTGTGTAGGACTACGTGTGTGTGTGCAACGTGTTCAAGTGTCGTGAGTGTTCTTTCAGCCAAAGCGTCTTATTTCATAGTAGTCGATACAGCTGTAGTTTCGGTTTCGGGATATAATTTATTGTGACTATATTGGCTACAAGAGGCACAAATAATTGGCTACAAGACGATACAAATAAATTTGTATTACAACTTTTTTGTTAAATTGCCTAGACGTATACTTTCAGCAAAGGTGTCTTATTTTATAGCAGTAGTTTCGGTTTCGGGATATAATTTACTACCTTGGCTACCATAGGCTAACATAATTGGTTACAAGACGCTACAAATGAATTAGTTTTGCAACGTGTTTAAGTGCCGTGAAGTATTTAGCCAAAGCGCCTTATTTTGTAGCAGTCTCAGTTTTGTGGCTGTAGTTTCGGTTTCGGGGTATAATTTATTGTGACTGCATTGGCTACAAGTCGCTACAAATAAATTACGCTGTTTAAATTGCTTTTATAGCTCGGAATTTTTAATAATTTTTTTCCTTTCTTTTTGAATGTTGAGTTAGACAGAAAACGGTTTTACGTTAGTGTACTAACCGGTTTGACGTTTTGGCACCTATAAGGGAATTTATTTTTAAATTCAAAAGCTTTCGGCTAATTTCAGAACGCAATTATCCTGTTAACCTTCATACCGGGCAGGATAGTTATTCTTTTGTGAAAAAAATACGGTCGTAGCACTCATAGTGAGGTAAACCATTTTTTTTTCTTATGTACAAACGGCCTTGGATACGTAGGGTGTAGTTTGTGATATTTTTTCTTCTGTATCTTCAAATTTGTGACCAACCCCCCCCCCCCCCGCTGCCGTGAATCAACGAATCACGCACGTGTACGCAGTGTGAAAACCGCCATCTTTATCGAGGTTTGCGCAACCTCCTAGCGTCGGAGGCGGTGCACCTTGTTTTTATTCATATTTTTTTTATTTTTACAAAAGCCGTAATCAGGCATCCTGTCACTCCCAACTCTAAATAGAGTCTTCATTAGGCTTAATTATAAACATTGGACAAACTAAGAAGTGCTACTTAATTTTTTTGTGCGTCCACATCAGCGTCAACGAGCCGGACTCTTTCGTTGAAATAAACTCTACGCCATGAAGCTGCCTGACAGCCAAAAGGTATGAGTATTAATTATTTTATATTGTAATATCTTACCCTTCATCTCGAAAAGGTACTATTTCTTTTTGCGTATTAATGCTTTTTTCGGAGGTTTTTACCATTTAAGTCTACGTGATGGAAAAATTAGTGGCTGTCATTTCTCTATTATTAGTGTGCCACACCTGATTTTCTTTGTAAATCCTGTTTTACGAGAGAGTGATTGTAACCCGGATGTTACAATTATGGTGTTTATCCCCTAACTAGATTTTTCTTTAGTCGTGAAAGGACGTGGAATAGCTATGTTGTATATTTAATCGGTTTGTATTCAACCGCTTCTCACAAGGTCATATGGGAGAGAAGCTGATCATTTAGCTTCCTGGCTCCAGGCTGGTTGGCCAAAATCTTATTTTACTAATGCAGTGCTAAGAGATGTTAACTTTCCGGCACGTGCGAGAAGCTAAACGACATTTGCCTTAAGGTCGTCTAAATGCTACATCTTGCAAACTGACACGGGCTTGAACTAAGCACTGAAGAAGAAATATTTATTCGGTAAAAACGTACACCGCGCAATTTTTAACGTTGATGATTATTAATTTGTGATTGTGACACCGTTAGGGACTAAACACGATTCTTTTAGCTTTCTGAGAGGGTGAAATGCTTTTCTTAGTACTAGCGAGTTTGAATTTAAACCTCCCGCATACTCTGTATGTACTCTTTCCAATTTGGGCTTCTGTGTCTTTTGGTGTTCTTCAGGGTTCTGTTTTGGGCCCACTTCTTTTGCTTTTCTGTATAAATGACTTACCAGATTCCGTGATGTCTCTTTGTCTTCTGTTTGCCACTTCTTGCAAATTGATATTTTTCACACATATTTATTAGGTAAAAAACATAACACAGCAGTGCAATTTTTAAGGATGACCCTTATTAATTTGTAATTATGACACCGTTATGGGACAAAATACAATTCTTTTACCTTTCTGCGAGGATGAAATGCTTTCTATACCCTCCGAGTTGGAATTTAGACCTCGCACCCTATACTCTTTCTGAATGGGCTTCTGTCTCTTATATGGTGTTCCTCAAGGTTCTGTTTTAGGCCCACTTCTTTTCTTTTCTGTATAAATGACTTACCAGATTCCGTGATTTGTCATTGTCTTCTGTTTACTGATGTCGTTAAGAACTACTGGTCTATCAGTTAAAAAAAAATATACTGTTTAATTAAAGCGGACTGAAATCCACATTGGTTTAGGGTTTAGACTGAATCCAGTTTTCTGCATAACACAAAGAGAGTAAAAAGGTATAAATCACAGGAAACTGCTATTTTTTTGTTGCAGCAACTTTCGGTTTATTACGCATAAATTAGCGAGTGTTTATCATAAATGGCTTTTTTCAAGGCAGGCCGGTTTTCTCCTGCAGTCCTACTTTGAATATATGACCACTGGTGGAATTTTAATTGATTGTGTAATGTTGTAAGTGGCAACCTTTTCGTGAAGGTGTTCCTAAGGGGAAGTTGGACCACTTTCTACGCAAAAAGTCGGAAAGAATAAAAGCAGTTTTGAGCGAATAACTGTTTAACAAAGAAACGATGTAGTGTTTTAACCAGTGATGTACCAACACTTCGCTTATGTGCTCCACTCCAGTTCATTACTGGATTATTTCCAGCTTCAACCATTTATGGAATGCTTTCACTAATGTGTTCCATATAGCTCCTTTACGAACTACATTGAAAGAACTACGTGAACTTGTTCATTAATGATGAACATTATTTGAACCATTGATGGAATCCAATGGCAATAATTTAACGGCGGAATATTTGCCCAGTCGTGGAATACTT
>JAHWFP010166963.1:4869-20792 GCA_023313725.1 Lithobius niger
CCCCCCCCCCCCTCCATCTCCATACCCCACCTTCTTCTAACGCTCCTCAAAACGGTCTTTTTAAAGGCCAAACCAGTACGACTCTTTTCAGGAACATTTTTGAAAGAGAGAAATCATTCCTGTTTAATAAAATTTGGTAATGCAGAAATAACACACACTATTAAGCATTAAACAAATGTATTAACAATAAAGAAATGCTATAAGGTAACACTGCCTAAAAAATGTGAAATTATAAGCATTAAAATTGTTTGCGCTAATGAATTGTTATGCTCTTTCTGCATCATTGTTTGAGTTGGAGCCCGCGGATGAACACAGACAGATCAAAGGTAAGCAGGCTTTGGTCGCGTCGCTAACACTTTCTCCACTGACTAATGTGGGTGGATTTTACCATAGCAAGGTTTTAAAACTAGAATAGTCCTGAGAACACAACTTTGCATCAATGTGTAGGTTTTTTTCTCAACATTGGTAACTACGATTTTTACTTGCTTGTAAAGGGGGTTATTGAATGAATAAAAATTCACGGAAGCTCGCCCGAAGTAAAAGGACTTAAGACTCCAAACCCTACTAGTAATTTCTGGACCATGATACACCAAATCGCTTAAAATCACTTAACAGCTTAATTCATTGCCTCTTTTCTACCTGAATGTGCTATTTTAAAATGCACTGACAAAATTGGTCGTATTGGCGATGGTTATTATTCTATCTTCCTTAGGCTCAAGCCGTGTTATTTTGACCTGCTAAGTAGGCAAAGTGGTGCAAACAATGCTTCTAAGGGTGAATGAAGACTTAGCGCATGCCACAGTTACATGGAAGGAAAGCATCCACCACTACCTAATCATTTTTTCACTGCAGGCTTAAGTATTGCAACAGTTATCCATAATCAGTTCTCCATGCCTACAAAAAAAATTTTACTTTTGAACTTCGAAAAATTTGCTTCTAGATACCCTCAGCACTCTCTAATCCTTATGTAAAGGAACCATCAGGAACCTGTCACTTGTGAAGGAGAGGACACGAATCGATGATGTTGGGACAATGAGGACAGAATCATCAGGACTGGTGGATTTATTCGCTGATATTATCAACGTTGTACATATTAAAAAAGGTGTACAGATTAAGCCTGTCTGGCTTCTTCTTGTAAAAAGGTTCTTAGCCGAGAACAATTCCAAACCCCACAACAAACAGGAATAACAATTACTACTGAACAGTGCCGTAGCTCCTTTGTAAAGACTGGCTAACAAACGTTGCCTACAATAAAAACAAACAAACAGCTATTGTTTGTGAATCAAAATGATCTTTCGTAATTGTTCTGACAAGAATCCCCCCTCATTGGATTTACAAACGTTAAAATACCATATTAGAAATGTTAGTTACTCTTGGCAAAAATACCTTTCTAAACATTACCTAAATCAAAAATAAAGTTAGTAAAGTTTTTTTGTTATAAAACTTTAGTTCCATCTTCAACGAACCCACAGCCTAACCATGTCATGAAAATAATTATACATATATATACATACATCAACTTTCAATTTACATAATTCAATTACCAGTCATAATAACGTGCTTTGCTTCGCTCCAATTAAAAGCAATATCTGCTTATCATGAAACCAATGATACGGGGAAAATTGAGTTCCCACACATCTTGCTTTAGAAACCTTGGCAAAGTCCCCACCAGGACTGCCACCCAAGGGTAGTGTGAGTGGCTACCATGCTCCTTCAACAGCTATGGGAACTATTCTGATCAATTCTGCAGAATCTTTTGGCCCCCTACGGCAATCGGAGGTTTCCCGGGTTCAAATTCCCGGGTTGGCTCCTCTCTTTACCAGATATTTTTTCTTCTCAAAAGTATGGTAATGTTCAAAAGTGAGTCGATTCAGCCACACGAGCATTAAATTGCTTCGGCTGACTTAAGGCTCAAAGAAAGTAGTTTAAAAAAATTCAGTTACCTCAGTTTAGTAAAAAGTTAACTTGTATCAATCTTACATTCGGTACAGGACTGTAAACATGAACAAATTTTTGGATCATAGTGTATCCAGTTACTTTTTCGTATTTGTGTAACTGGTTTTAAAATTTCCAGATCAAAAGCAGTTTGCTCATTATGATTCAATGACTGTGAATATTACCTGTCCAGGACCAAAGTGCTGTGAACTGTTGATGGTAAGTGAATTTCTTGACCTGAAGAGCCTTCAGCTATTGCGTGTCTTAGGACGCATTTACGGAACGACTCGCCTTTGCATTCTCGCAGCTAGAAGCTAGAAATTATCTGAAATTCCAACATGGAGGCGGTTTTAGCTCTGTCAGCTCGCAACGAAACAAGTCAGTAATTGAGTTTAGAAGCGATTAGGAGAATTGTTTCGTCAGGAGGATTCTTCATTGTATTGTCACGAATTATAAGACTGCAAGCATTTGCGCAAACAGTGTCGGATTTAGCTAATCCAGGAAGCGTTTTTACCATGGCAAAGACACCTTTACCATCGCGATTAAATTCCAGCTGCGAGAATCCAAAAGCTACTCGTTGAGTAAATGCGCTCTTAGTGTTAACATAGTGCATGCTTTCTGCGAAGAAAGGCCAGGCAACATCCCAAGGTTGCAAATTTATAGTGGCAACAAACTCAAATTACAAAAAAAAAGTGCTTTGGTTTAAGTTCCTTGCTTCTCAGATTGCTTAAGTCACTTGCTTTGAGTTAAAATTACGTGTAAAGAATACTGATTTTATTTTCTGCCTACTATTATTACTACTGTTGATGGGTACTAATTGCGTTAAATAGACGGCAAACAATATAACAGACTTCGGGAAAAAATAAGACATGGTTATTAAGTGAATAGGTGATGTATCTTTTAAAATTTCAAGTTTGACACGCTTTCATGCATGGGATAACAATGTCTATGTATGCTGTTTTACACAAAACCTGTGAGTTCTCAAATAAATGCCACCACAAGGCCAATTATCCGAAGCCTTAATGCATGGGATAACAATGTCTATGTATGATATTTTACACGAAACCATTGAGTTCTCAAATAAGTGCCATCACAAGGCCAATTATCCGAAGCCTTAATGCATGGGATAACAATGTATCTGTATGCTATTTTACACGAAACCAGTGAGTTCTCAAATAAGTGCCACCACAAGGCCAATTTTTCGAAGCCTTAATGCGTGTGATTACAATATCTGTATATGCTGTTTTACACAAAATCGGTAAGTTCTCCAATAAGTGCCACCACAAGGACATTTATCCCAAGCCTTAATGTATGAGATAACAATGTTTCTCGATGCTGTTTTACGCAAAATTAGTGAGTTCTCCAATATATGTGACTGGCTCCCACAAAGTCAATTGGTTGTTTGACCCACAAGACGCCAAGATAATACGAAAAGGTAGCAGTTAACAAAGGATGACAGTGAAAAATGCATTGGAAACCAGGGTTTCTTACATTTCATGTGTTTAACGCAAATGATTACACGAATACACCATGGTGGAAAGCCAGATAGAATCGAATAGCAGGCAAAATAAATATGTTTGCAATTGTATTTGCTTAGCTGTTAGCAAAGTGTTTAAAGAAATGAACTAAGAAACAGAACGATGCTATTATATAAGCATAATTTTTTTGACGAGGTTCTGTTTATATTAGTCAGCGTGTTCAACGTCAACGTAACGTGAATTTATCCGAAGACTATTACATAAAACAAAACGAAAAATATATATACGGCTCGAAACAGATATAAGATAAAGCTATTAAAAACATAAAGAACGAAGTGATATAATTTTTACTACTCGAAGTATTACCCTGTAAAAATGATATCGCCTTTACAGTAATACTTGTACATTAATAAGTTCCATTAACGTTTTGGCACTTGTTACTGGAAATACTGTTTCGTACTTTTGTACGTGTTGGAACCTTGGTACTTTTTCGAACGTATGGTACTTATTACTGATTTTTGGTAAAAATAATACTTTTACAGTATCACGAAGTATCTCCTTGCAATTGTGTGGTCATATCAGTTTAACTGACCATTTACTGGTTGTCACTGAAACTAGTGACCGTCATGCTTGGGACGATAACATGGTATCAGCTACTTTTCGTCTGATATCACTGCTTTCAATGGCGAAAACATGATTAGTTAGGTTAGGTTAAGATAATCAATATTCTGCTAACAGTAACTCATGTAGTCAGCTTTCATAAAAAAATAGTCCTGTGAGGGAACATAGTGCTACTGTCTTATTATTTATGATTATCCTCATACAGCAGGTTTGTAACACATCAGTTTGCTATAGCTTTTCCACTCATGTATCATAAAGCATTCCAATAATGCGTCATAATGCTACTAACGTACGATTATGAACACCGTCATAGAATAGCATTATAATAAGAGTATTACTATTATCCCTTAATTTACGATGACCTCTCAGAAATTGCTAAAAAGCACCATTAAAGCTTAATCCCTTAAATCAGTGCTATTATGTATCAGAGAGTGATTGTCTTATCGTTAATGATCATGTCGCATAAAGCCCCGCTGCAATGCTTCTTAGTTTGTTTTATCACATATTATGAAATCTACCATGGGAGGAACGCAATGCATCACAGCACTGTTGATCTACTCAATTAAGATCATGTTTTATAGAACAATGCAAAAATGCAGCATAGTACAATAATTGTCATACTAATTACAATAATGTCTAAATAAACTAGTCCTAGAATAAATCGTAATGCTACTGTCTCAACAATTATGATAGACTATCATAAAATAGTGCTACGATGTACCACACAACCATTACGATCATGTTTAATAAAGTAGTTCTACAATGCATCATGGTGCTATTGTTTTATGATAATAATAACCATAGTCTGTGAGGTTACCTAACCTAACCTAACCTAACCTAACCATAGTCTATTATGATTATATCTCATATTATAGCATTGTACCCACAATGGATCATTTCAGCATCTCTTGCAGAAGCCGTGTATTCTGTAGTGTGAATTTCTGTATTTACAATCAATCGTTTCCAATCTGCTTTCTACTACTTGCCTAATTTGAATTTGATGCATTTCCCCAACATGTTCACAGATTTTTAAATCCCTTTATATTCAAACATTTCTAAATCTGCATCACTGTGTAAACATCTAGCATTGTCTGGGTAACGCTACTGGTGTTTCTTTCTCGCAACCCATGGAATTCTCTGTCGGTTTATGTTGTTTCAGCACCCAACCTGTTTTGCTTTCAGGCCCACCGTGATGCGTGGAGGGGCTAATACCTTCGGGTTATTTTCTGGTGGTGACGGGGGGGGGGGTGGGGGGTGGGGGCTGTCTTTGAGTTTTGCTCGACGCTGTCTTCTTTATCTGATCTTATCTCACTATTATGTTTTTCAGCTAACCTTTCAAAATCCAAACACCTTGATTGATCCTCGTGCCGGTGCCGTATTTTGGAATCCAATGATTGTGCGAAGCAATTTAAATATGAAAGCAGTAAGTTGCAAACTTTTGTTTATTGTATTTAATAAGATCCTGAATATAATCATTCTTACGCCGATAGAATAGGCCCCATACTTTCAGGTTTGTGTGTGTGTGTGCATGGTACGTAGTGACTGTGCCACACTCACCATTTGATTTGCATTTGTTGTTTTGTGTATGTTCTAAATAATTTATACACGTTGAAGCATTTTACGCATACTTTATAACGAGTTCCATTTTTTCTAACAGTGGTCACGTTTTGAAAATGGGGGGGGGGGGCACATTTAATAACCCTGACACTACATATTAATTATTTTTATTTCTGCGTAATCTTGTGCCTATGCTTCTTAATTTAAATGGATTCATATGCCAGTAGAACAGTTTGCGTAAAGTTAGAATAAACCATAGGAATAGGAATATGCTAACACTAAGCCTAGTGTATCTGCAGAAATATATGTCAAGAAACTATTCATAAACAGTATAGGAATTTCAGGTTCAGATACATGGATAGAACGGTAAATAGTAACATTTCATTGACACTTCCAGCAACGAATATACATTATTAGTACTGTAAGTGTCCGAGGATTACCAGCATCATGACAGCAATACCCCATGGAAAGAGTTCGCAAGCAGCTCTTGTGCAATCCGATAGTTGAATCTACCGCAACGAGTGCGAGATGGATTCATGCAGTCCTAAACTCCTAACCAGACTAGCTGCTTGCAGCTGCATGGCAGTGCAAGATGGTGTACCAAAGACTTCAAAGTTGGTCCTTTAACGCAACCGAACCATAGGACAGCAGCAACTTTGACGTTGTAGGCACGTAGTAACGCATCGTGTCGCACGGAATTTTATTGTGTCCAGGGAGGGCTTTATACAGGTTACCTTAACGGGTTAGGCGGTTGCCAGCCTAAGAAGGGTTGCCAGCCAGTTCAAAATACTAAAGCAAGAAGGTAAACCACAACAGAATATTAGACCATCAAAATAACCCAAACAGTGAAAAGAATTAAAAGTGGAAGAATTAATAAGACGTTGCGGAAATAACAAGAAATACTTAATGTATCATGCAAATGGTTTTGATTCCCCGTCAAAACACAGTGGGAATTGTGCCATACCCTTCGCTGAATCCCGTTCTGTCGCTTCCCGTTTCGCCGAAAAAATGTTCTCTATCGCCGAAAATTAAGCTCCGATCAAAATTCGACGAAAGGGAAATTCCCGTTTCTCCGAATCCCACTTCACCGAATCAAAATATTTTTACAAACTATGGCGTTGGAGTAGTTAAAGATGCATTCCTAACGGGAAGGAATTTGTCATTATTTGCGGTTTGTGATGATATATGCTTAGCCACAGTGTGCGCAAGCATATGCCGGGAGACTATAATTCATTGTGTAAAAATACCGTTTAGTAAAACGGTTTACGGTTTACCGTTTAGTAAAGCATGTGAAAAAATGATACACGCGTTAATACTACAGCATATAATATTTATTTATTTTAATATTAGTTAATATTAATTAAGGTTATTATTATATAATCATTGCTAGAATTATACTATGGTTATATTATAGTTATAATAAATATAGTTAATAATAATAGTTAATAATACACCGTCATAAAAAAGGTCCGTAGTGAACTTAGGAGCTAGTATGGCAAAGTTTTGACAACAGAGTATTGTGATTCAGGCATTTAGTTTATTATATATAGTTTATATATATAGTTTATATATCAGGCATGAATCGGATTACCAGATGAGTATTCTTTTTGGATAATCCTTAAGGTTAACAATTCAAGGTGCGCAAGCCGATGCTAATTACCTCAAGTTTATCACGTTAATTACAATCAATTTGAAATGAATAAGACCATTCAACATTGTTGACAGGTCGAAACCACGCATGATATCACATTAGCTCTTCATTTGTGACTTGCGGTGAACGGTGCAGACTTTCCTCGTGATCTTCAATTTATTATGTCAATTTCGCAGCACATTTTGAAGAACAAAAATGAAGATAATGAAAACAATCACGACTTTTCCAGTATTTTTTTTCCACAAAAGGTCAGCTTTTGCGTGGATCGTTTCAGTATTTAATTTAAAAAAATCGTGTTTTGTAATAAAATCAGCAGTAAACCAATATTCTGTTGGAATAAAAGAGTTTGATGGTAGTTATTACTCCTTCTAATGTCAGCAACCTCCCTTGGCTTTGAAAAATAGTTGAATAAATTTCTACTTAATGAATAAGCCATTATTTTCAGTTCTATTAACGATGCTTTTGTTTGCAAGAATGGATTGGGGTTTTGAGGTTTCAAGGCACTTCAACAGCTAGGTCATTAATGCCAACCTCAGACACAGTGGAGTGGTCCAGATTACCACATCACCGCACACTACAAAGATGTTATATAAACCGAAATCTAGATCTTATCATACATCTGTGTCTTCTGCAAAAATTGTAAAATCCCTGTAGGGAGGAGAGACTTACCAACGAATTGATGCATTAAAACTTGCTTAAGATCGAAATGGCACTGAACACCATGAAGATGGTGATAATCAATTGTGCATAGTGGACCATAAGTGGCGATGACATTCAAGAGGGATTGGGGTTACCTAGGACAACTCTATATAACCACTATCGATTTTTATATTCAATTAAGACTGAGTTTGAATTTACTACACCCTTGTCACCGTTGTTATTTTATAGATAGAATATGTCAACAGAAGACGCATGCCCTGCATTAGCGATTTTGACCAAACTGACTGCCACAAGAAATGTCTTGCTAAAATTTACCATAGGGATTTTGATTGCCGGTAAGTGTGTAAACTTTTGTTATATTTCCACAGTAATTATTAATTCTTTGGACATAGACGACAAGTAGTTAGGATATTTTTAAATCATATTTTCTGAAGTGATGTCAAGGTCTTCTAATTCGAAACTTTAAGAAGTGGAAGAATTTTCGAATTTTCGACAATCAGGACGGGTTCATGAAGAAATTCATTACAATTTGGAACAACAGAATGAAGTGAACATTGTTACACAGTGATGTAACAGTCTGTGTTATTGGTCACAACATTATATTGTTCCAAATTCTAATGAATTTCTTCATGAACCTGATCAAATTTTCGAAAATTCGAAAATACCAAACACACAGTAGTGGTGTGCAGGAGAAATTGGTTATTTTGAATCTGGTAAAGGGAGGTGCCAGCCCGGGGATTTGACCCGGGAAACCTCTGATCATCGTCGGGGCCGAAAGATTGTCCAGATTTAGCCAGAATACATCCCATAGCTGCTGAAGGAGCATGGTAGCCTCTTACGCTACCCTGGCCGGCAGTCCTGGCGGGGACTTTGCCAAGGTCCCCTTTCCAGGGGTTCGACCAGATCCGCAAACCTCCAGCAACCAGGCTGAGCTCTCTCACAACTCAGCCACGATTGAAACAGCAATCCAAGCTCTGGTTTCCCGCTAGCATACTTTTTCCGTAAACAGTTAGGTTAGGTTAGGTTAGGTTAGGTGAATCAAGTCGGATGATACGGATTTTTTTTCTGTACTCAGCTATGTAGCGAGATTTGCTGAACTGTTTACAAAAATAAATTATGCTTCATGCCAGCCTGGACAGGGGAAGACTATGATTTTCTGCTAGCTGTTGGGCCACATTGGAATAGCTAGAATGAGCGCAATGTTAGACAGTGAAAGGAGTCCTTTCTCGTCCTCTCGAAAGTTATATTACCCTTGTTCCCTCGGATGCCTCTCCAAATCTGTGTGTGAGGTTACATGCTGCTTGGCAAGCCTTGTGGGACAAACAAGACGGCAGTAAATTGAGGGTTATTAAAGGCAGTTTGGAAGGGAGAGGATTCGCGCTGTTCTAAAATCAAACAGTATAAACGTCAAAAAAGCATTAATATGTAATCAACTAGAGGAAGTCCGTGCTATACACGGGGCCAGTCATGATTTAAGTTTACGGACACATTTCCCGGGACATTATCTCGGGACATTTTCCCGGGACATTTTTCCGGCACTCTTCCCGACTTCTTGTCAGATTGATCGACCACTTATGCCTGCCTCCTCTTTGCATGCAGGTAGAATAGGAGAGCGCATTTTCAATGTGGGCGCAAGGAGGGGCGAAGTGATTGTTCGTCCCGACGACTTGTCAGATTGAACCTTTATTGAGTTGATCGACCACTCATGCCTGCCTCCTGTTTCCATGCAGGTAGAGTGGGAGAGTGTATTTTCAATGCGGGCGCGAGGAGGGGAGAAGTGGTTTTCCTTTTAGCCTTCCCTTTTCCCTGTAGCCTTCTTTTTAGCCGGCCTCCAGGAATATTATATAGATGATTATACAGGGTGGTACAAAAGTCTGGAGAAGCCTGCTGCCGTTCCAAATCTACTTAGAGGACAACGATGAAAATATACATACATATACTATGGGTCGGGGGATACCCAGTGATGGCACTTTAAATGACATTGGAATGGTCCTTGAAGATCATCACGAAATTAACTTTTGAACTAGACGTAATAGTATAATGGTGTAAATTAGAAAGATGTAGAGAACCATAAGCCAACGCTAAAGCAGAAAACAAAAATGAAAATCAGACCATTAGGGTTGGATTTATCTCTCAGACGTGTTAGTCTCATTAGCTTCACTGTATGTTTTCAGGGTGGCCGGCAGATAAGCTGCCAAACCGAACGAATGTATCGCAGCAGTACGGGATACAGACAGAGGATTTGTTTCCTATCCACAAAACGTGTGGTGCATTTTTCACAAAATTAGAAACTGGTTTCCTGAAGCATGCCTATGTTCTGTTACATTTGGGCTACCTCTAGTTGGAGGCGAGGGGCAAGACAGATTTAATGGCTTTAGGCAATGTTGTTTTATTTAAAGCAAAGGGATTATTTAAGTTGAATCCTTCTATTATCAGTCGTGTCATCCATGTATTGGTGGAAGGGGAGTATTCGGCCAAATGAATGCGGCATGTCCACTTCCTTCATGACATGCACTAAATCTTTCCAACCCTCCCCCCCCCCCCATGTGTAACTGAACGTATGTATGCTCCAGGAAACCAATTTTCGATTTTGTGGAAAACACAGCACACGTTTGTGGTTAAATAAGAAGTCCTCTTTCTGCATCCCGTACTGCTGCGATACTTTCGCTTGGTATGGCGGCTTCTTCGCAAGAAAACCCTGAAGACATTCAGTGAAGCTAATAAGACTAACATGTCTGAGGGATAAGTCCTACCCCAATGGTCCGATTTTTTTATTCTGTTTTCTGCTTTGGCGTTGGGTACTGTTGTCCACAACTTTCCGATTTACACCACTATTCTACGACGTCTAGTTCAAATGTTAACATCGTGATGACCGTAAAGGGCCATTCCACGGTCATTTAAACTACCATCACTACGTGTCCCCCCGACCCATAGCACGTGTATGTATATTTTCATGGTTCTCCTCTAAGTAGATTTGGAACGGCAGTAGGCTTCCCCAGACTTTTCCACGACCCTGTATATTTTGACGTACAATAATTATCATGGAAGGTATTTTCTAAAATAAAAACTTTAAGCACACTTTAATTTACTATTTCAGATTGCCACATTTTCCAAGAGATATAGACAAGCCTACATGTTCAAAGGAAAGCGCCAGAGCTGTTCTCATACAGTCAGCTGTAGTGAAACTGCATACCGATCCTAGTATCGCATGCAATTGTACACGAAGATGCCGCCAAATTGAGTATGACGTGTATGCCGTCATGGAAGGTGAAACAGAAGCAGCTAAAGAGTCTCTAATTTCATTTTCGATCGACAAACGGGTCACTACTCAAATTAAGGAGCGTTTGTCATTCGGATTCATCGACCTTCTATGCGAAATCGGCGGTAATTTAGGATTAAATCTTGGACTGTCCATTCTGTCGGTGTTGCAAGTGAATTACGTTATTCTGAAGAGAATAAGGAGGAAGACAAGAGGTGGTCCCATTTATGCAAAGATCCGAGCCACCTTTCGCAAACTATCGGCCAAAATCAATGAAAGTTCTTCTTCCACGGAAGGTTTGACCACGCCAAAGAAATTCAACTGCATCGAGATTCTTAAATTGTTAACGTGGGGCATGTGTATTGTAGCGAGTTGTAGCTTCGTAATATTCAGAATTACGTATTATTTGTCGTACCCTACCAAAATCGTGGTAACAACCGAAGAGAATCGTACCATGCTTTTCCCTAATATGATCAATTGTGGGATATCGAATCGACTTATTATTCACTTCAAGAAGTACACCAAAAAGAAGAAAATGGACTGTAACAAAAACAAGACAGATATATTTGATTTACTCGGATTTAGTGGCAACAATAATTACGAACGCTTGTGGAATCAATCATCAATATTTAAAGAGATGATTGATGATGATGTTATTGAAAAAGTGAGTATTGATTTGATATTTTTCAAATAACATGGGATTTTGTTTAAAGCCCTAGGTTGTGACGACATTACAGCTCATTAGCTTATTCCCAAGTAACGTATGTAACAAGGCAGGTGGACGCGGTACGGCTGGTATGGCTACAGCCGTGCCACGTTTCGGCCGTAAAAAACCCTGATATTGCACATTGCAACCTGATTGTCCTGTTTTTCTGCTCGTAAATTCAAATAAATATTCGCACAATTCTTTCTTTTTTTTAAATAAGTTTTGAAATAAATTTCCACGATTCCTGACTCAAATGAAAATATTGTTAAAACTTCCGGTTTCGGCAAAATGAAAAATCGAATCACCATTTACAAGCTATCTCCTCCGCTAGTCATTCAAAATCAGTGTTGCCAGATCCGCAGATACGTCTGAACTTCACGTATTTTCCAGACAAGAAGATTTTTTACTCAAATTTATGATTATCTACAGATTTTTTTCTGAACTTTGCTCCATTTTAACGTAAAGGAGGCCCATCCAGTAAAGATATGAGGAAAATTTAAAGCAATACACGACAAGCGGTTCTCTCATGCAGTTCTAAAGCGCTTCAAAGAAATAAAACATACGCTGTTCTGTGTTTAAAGATCAGTGGTAAAAATGGTTGTTTTTTTTTAATAACTGTACACATTTTTTTTTTGCAAACGGTTGTGTTATCTATACGTCTCAGACCCACTCCCTGTTTTTACATTAAAATTGTTTATGCCTAATATTTTTTCATAGCCGTACTACTTGATTTTAGCTTCCACCAGCCGTAATAATTTTCAAGGTTCGTTATTTTTGATGTCAGAAATAATGTAGCATTTAGCCATCTAAATGGCTAATAACGTTCTAGCCAGGTTGTAGGTATTTAATTTACTTCAGAAAATCAATAAAATGAAAAAATGGGTAAAATACAATAAATTGTATATAGCTTTAATGTATGTTCAGTGTTTGTACCTGTGATGTAAAGTTAAACGAGCCATGATCCCTGTTAAAACTTTCGTGGTAGCTCACTTTGACAGTTTTAACACTCTTCTTTATTTTTTATTGCTATCTATTGTTATGTATTAACTTTGAAATAAGCGCTACATTCGTGGTGCTTGTGGTGTTTAGCATATGAAAGCTGTTGAATCTGCACCAAAAGTTAACGGGAGTCGGGGAGAAGTGCTATTGCCACATGGACTTTGCACCAAAATCTCTTTCGGTAAGTTTCTTTCCTCTTACCTTACACTGATTTAAAAGTTTTGCTTAAGCTTGAAAAAAAAAACCTTCACAACAAACCTCACGATCTGATGATTCTGTGTGACGATAGATAATGTCACCGGTGTCAGCATGAGAAAGATCTTTACTCAACACATGAAAGATAAATTATTTTATTGATTTTTTCCTTTTTTTTATTAAATATTGTGCCAACCGGCTTTCAAAACTAATAGAGTCAAGTGGGGAGGCAGTGACACAACGAGGTGCAAACAAAAAGATGTTGCATTCCAGCTTAAACAGTGAACAGACTACCTGTTGTAAAGTTCAGGTAAACTTTGCTGCCTAGACGACAATATGAAATATCTACAGAGTACTAAAAACTTATAAAGAATTTACAATTATGGATCAAAATATCGAATGTTAGTACTCCCATGATTCCCTCCTGCCTTGATCTTGTGCGATGAAGCCTGGCCTGTGTTCATTTTTCTGGTGAGTTTTATCTGTAAAGCGGAATTTAGGACTTTTTTTACTGTTTGTAAATTCTTTTTTAAATGTCATATTCGGTTTTAATAGTGTTCTGACGAAGATGCCGCTTCAGCAAATGAAAATTTATCTAAATACCTAACACGTTCTGAGCTCCCTCCAACTGTCCACGTGTAATTTTTTCAATAGTTGGTGCCAAAGTCTTTTTTTTTCGGCCGCAGCAAGTTCTTCCCGGGGTCACAATTTTGTAGTCAGATTGGCTGCTGCAAGTGGGTTGGCAGAAGAACTGGAATCTTCTGCCACCCGGGATTGTGTATTTCTGGAAGTGGGATGGTAACAGACAAATTATAGCTGACACTCAGAAGTCGGATCCTATTTTATTGTTGGCAATGAAAAAAAAAAGGCAGGTAGGAGAGGGAAAAGTTGCAGAAAAGTGCTGCTGCTACCAGGACTTAGTTTGTAAGTTGGGGAAAAAGCCTGAAAGCAGTACAGAATAAGGATTTTATTCGAATTTTTTTTTGACAAAAATAAAAGCTGGAAGGGTGGCGGTAGCAAACAAAATCCTTGGTACCATCTGGGAAAAAAATGATGGAAGGGGATGGTCGCAAACAAATGCTTCCTGCCACCTGGAAACATTGATTTTGTTTAAATTTGACCAAAAAAGCTGGAAGGGTGGTAGCAAGCAAATGCTACACCCTTAAATTCTGTTTAAATTTTGTTTAAACTTGACAAAAAAAAGCTGGATATTGGTTTAAGCAGATACGCAGAACTTGAAATCTGTTAATGTTTGGAAAAAAATAAAGCAGCCTTGAAGGGGTGGAGCGTAGCCGTCAAATGCTTGTTGCAGCCCAGAAACTTACGCTCTGTTTAAATTTGACAGAAAAAAAGATGACAAGGGGGTGACAGCAAAAAATACCTGCTGCCGCAGTCCTCGATACTTAGACTTGTTTAAATTCAGTAAAAAAGACAAAACGCTAGAAGGGGGAATGGTAGCAAACAAATGGTTGCTGCCACCTGGAAACTTAGATTCTATTTAAATTTTTTTTAAATGCTGGATGTAAGGTAGTAGCAGACAAATCTTTGTTACCACTGTGGAAACTTACACTTGCTTCAAATAAAAAAAAAAGTGGAAAGGAGGCGGTAGCAAAAATTGGTTGCTGCCACAGCCTTGAAAACTTAGATTGTTTAAATTTGTTTTTAAAAAACGGAAGGTGGGATGGTAGCATACTACCTGGAAACTGAGATTCTGTTTAAATTTGACAAAAACATATGCAGAAAGTGGCGGGGGGGAAGGGGAATCAGACAAATGCTTGGTGCTACTTGTAAATTTGAATTCTGTTCAAATTTTTCATAAAAAAATCTGGAAAAGGAGGTGGGTTGCTGACACCTGGAGGCTTACATTATGTTTTTATTTGACTAAAGAAAGCTGGAAGAGATTGGTAGCAAACAAATGCTACTGCCACCCACCCAGAAACTTAGATTCTATTCAAATGTGATAGAAAAAATGTTGGAAGTGGGGTGGTAGCAGATAAATGCTTGATGCAAGCTGGAAACTTAGTTTCTGTTCAAATTTGACAAAACAAAATGCTGGAGGGGGCAGAGGAGAGTAGACACATTCTTGCATCACCTAAAAAACTCTACATTAAATCATTTTTTTTCAGGGTTTCTGACGAACACTACACACTTTCTTATTTTCTATTTTTACCAAGAATTGTTTTGATGTTTCAACGCACTCCTTTTAAATGGCTAATGACATCTGTAGATATCATGAGATATCACATCAAACCATTTGGACTAACCAAGCCCAAAACAGCTATAACATCGACTTATAGCTGTAAAGTCTAGCTGTCTACAAGTAAACTGATATCAAAGTGACCAACTGCATGAACACAAAACTGCACACATAACTGCTTTTTTCATAGCATTTTAAGTTACCATGGTGTTGTCTGCCTGACTACTGAGGAATAATCCAAAATCGGCTCATGTATTTGCACTGAACATATGTAAAGTTAGCCTAGAATAACAAATTCGTAGTTTTAATCACAGAAATAATTATTTACTTTTCAGAACCTAGTGATTACCTTGGCCGAACCAAACATTACAGGGCAGTGTCGGGGCAGGGAGAAGATCCATGTTTTAACCAATACAGAACGGTAAGTTTTTGCGTGGTTTAAAGAATATACACATCCTTAATTTTCTCATCCTTTGCAATTGCACACCATTGAATGTTCGGGTGATTGTGGTCATAATGGATGTCGCCATGATGGTGGATGTGGAAGCAAGTCATAAGGATCGACTGGTGGCAACATTCGGTTATTTTTAAGAGTTTAGAAAGTTAAATACATATACGCAAATCGCTGTAAATTACATAAAGGAAAAACGAAAAAAGCCGTGCAA
>JAHWFP010166963.1:21192-57946 GCA_023313725.1 Lithobius niger
TAATTTACAGCGATTTGTCAACATTTATATAATGATTCGTTGAGTCTTTTTGTATCGATGTTTGTCTTTCTCCATTGCTTATGGCCAAATAGAGCCCTAGTCGCTGCTGAAACCTCATGCCAGTTGAGGAGGTGCGTATATCAGTAAAGGCGTTACATCAGTGATCTGGGTAAGGATTCGGTTACCGGTTCGAATTCGGGCAATGCCACTTCGACAAAACATAAATGCATAAAGACGGCTTACTGTACTACATTAATCTTAGTGCATCATTTTATGCTGTTTGACTTGTTTTCCTCTTTCCGTTTTATGTTTCAGAATGTGTTTTGGTAAGCATACTTAAAGGTACTGAATATTTTCTCCTTAGTATGTAAATTCACTTTCCTCTTGATAAGATGGTCAAACTTGTTCAGTTGCAGCAGTACTGTAATTTTTTTATGCTTTACTGACCTCGGTAAAGATTAGAACATGTAGGTATAAACATGGTGATAAAATTGAATATCTCCCTCTTTTTTTAGCCAATAAGAAAGGGATATTTTTGGTGCATCAGCCAATCACAGCCCACTTATTCTGATAGGTTCTGTGACCTACCAAGCGTGTGATTAATAAGTGAAAAGTGCACTCGTGCAATAAGCGATAATCGTAAATAAATGGCAACACGCTAACCCAGCACCGCATACTTAAAAGTACTAAAAAGGCCAAATTCATTCCTTATTAAAGAATGAGAATATAAATCAACTAAATGAGATCGGTGTAAGTTAGGTCACTTTTGAATTGTTATTCATGTGACGTTGATTCCTAAAACTACTTCTGGTTCGAAGTGCTGCTAAGTAGCCAGTGCGGTAATTCGAAGGATGGCGACAGAATTCATCATTGAGCCCGATTCATTTATTGCTGCTGTCGGTAACGCATTACACCATAATAAATACGCTTCAAAGGAGCTATACAATGTATTTACACGTCCTCAATGCATCTTCACTCCAGGGATTGTCGCTTGTAAGTTATTTTAAACGTTTTAATAGCTAGACTGTATTTGTTTCCATAGCAACGATGACAGTGAAAAACAGAGTGAAGCTTACACGGCAGTTGGCTTGGCTTCCAACAGTGCAGCAGCAAAGGGATTTGTGATTAGATAAATAAAAATGAAAAACGAATTTGGATGTAAAAACGTATAGCTAATTTAACGGCTACATAAATATTTAGTTTAATTTTATAATCACCGTAATTCTAGGGATTTACGGTGATTTACGTAAAATAAAGATTTTCAGTGACATTTTGTGATAATTTCTACGGAGATACAACCTGCGGACGTCTGCATACTGAAGCGTATTTAACAAAAAAACAAGAAACTGAAACTCCAAAGTGAAAGGCTACATTTACATAAGCCTCAACTAATAGACTCGCTGAAAGATTAATAAAAGTACAACAACATTAATACAAAATGCGAAAATTCTTACACATGCCCGTAAATGTTTGCAATTGATTTATTAATAAAGTGATAAAGCAATTCTCTCATTAAATACCTCTCCTGCAGTGAAATAAGTTATCGATGTTTTTGTAGCACTCAATTTTTTTTTTCCGTTAAACTCTTCCGTGCTTGAGTTGGCAATGTGATATTAATAATTAGCCAACACAGGCACTCACGAGTTTAATGGAAACAAAAACTTTCGTGCTCCAAAAATTATCGATAACTACCCTTGCACTCGGGATATTACCTATGATAATTTTACAAGAAAACTTACAGTTTTTAATGGAAAATTGAGATTTCCTGAGTAGCCTCCATCCCAAGTTCTACCTTTAGGGTTTCACATCACCAGCTGTTGGCGTGCAAATAAATAAATAAAAAAAAAACAATAATATTCGCCCACAGAGGTGGTCAGGATTTGGGAGGGTGGTGAGCCACTGATACGAATTCTGAGATGTGTTTCATTAGCATGGTGGAATAGACAAAATATGGACATCACTTCAGAAACAGCGTCAGAGGGAATAAACCGGAAACCAGACACAGTACTTGTCAAGACTGCCTCCTCTGTCAGGGAGTTCCAAACCGGAACCGCACTAACAGCAAATATATTTGGGGAAGTCCACACCTGACCCTGAATGACAGCTTCCATCAGTCACCCCGAGTCAATGCCGTGAGACTAATGTTAAAAAAGGGCATAGTGAATAGTCATGAGGACGAAGCAACTCCCTTGGTAAACCGATGCTGGACCAATTGGACAGAGTCGATATGTTTTAAGATCGGAGGAAAGGGGACCACACTAGAGTTGCATACTCCAGTAGTGATTGTACACATACTTCTAAGCACAGACTTTAGTGGTAAAACACCTATTTACGATTGTGAGTTGCCAGAAAGCATATTGTAATAATGCTATGGTGCTTACTACAATTCTATCTATGTGTTGTATTCCTTTTTTGATACAGCTGTTACCATTAAAGGCACCATCTGGATGTGTGATGTAGTATGTGTGTGTGTATGGTATTTATTTAATCTGACATGTGCTGTATTTTTAAAGTAGGGAAAGAAAACAGGTTTTGACAAACCATAACGGAATAATTTGTGAGTTAGCAAATATCTATGTGTTTATGATGGCAGGGAAAGAAAGCAGGTCTCGACATGTCGCCAATTTTACTACTCATGTGTAGTGGCACTGGCACACTTGAGAAGGAATATTACATTAGCTACTACTAGTGGGTCTGTGTGAGTGACTCGCATTACAGCCTAGATTACTACTAAGACTGAAGTAGTATTAGGAAAAACTATTAAGCAAAGACTATTAAGTAAAACATCCGGGTAAACTCAATAAGTGTATTTAAATGTTACAAGTGACGAAAAGGTTTACTGAAATGGGCAGTTTTTCTTTGTGTTTCAGCATGCAGGAAAAAGTTGGTAGAGCCAGAGTCTTGCTGAAGTCAACAATAAATAAATCTACAACTTCATGTCTTCAGTTAGTGACATCCGTTAGTTCATAAATAAAGTTGTTGTTTTTTTTTTTGCCAATTTTAAATGTGTTGACAAATATTTTGGCGTCATCATGCCGTAATGCCAAATAATTAATCGACATGGAATCTAAGTTAACCGATTACGTGCATCATAGCAAGTTCATGTCCACCACTTTATTTCCAGATTTATTTTCAAGAACCTGGCGAGCCTTTAAACCTGAATCAGTACCTTCATCAGACTATGGGAATGATTACAGGCGTCGGATTCAAGTACCATGAGGTAGATAATAATTTATGAATAACGGTTTCTGTTAGAAAACGTTAACAAATACAAATGACATCTCAATAGCAGTCAGTCACACATGACGTCATGCGACTGCCTCTTTATTATAACCTTGACCCTTAATGTATGACTGTGTTCATGTCTATCCTCCAGTAAATATGCCTATGCAAGAAGATTAAATAACTAAGTTCAGTATTAGCACAGTATTATTGTTATGAAGCTTGGTTCCGAGCCAGGAAAATGTACATAAGAGAATTTACTAACTGAACCATGAATGGGTACGGCTGATATGTAAATGGGTTAATCAACGTCTAGAGTGAAATGTAACGTATTAACTTTTTTAACTTGTTGCTAATCAATGAGTAAAGCAAAACAGCAACAGCTGTAGCTATTTTTTAGTTTCTATTTAAGCAAGTTTCTTGGCACATTAATAATTCAGTATACAAGAATTTGCGTAACTGTGTTATGAGATAATTGTTAGTATGAAATGGTGTCTTACACTGACGATGTATAATTTAATATAACGAGAATAGCTGTGTTCACAGAAGCACTTATTTGAATGCTAGCAGTCATACCGGACTACGCCCGGGGTGTTCTTTTCGCCCATCGTTGTTTTCCACTTTTCCCAGTATTCAGGCTTAGTGTTGCCTGAACGTTCAATGCGACCGGTAATTTTACCACTTGCAATATTCCCCCTTTTCCTCGTATCCTCTCCCACTCCTATCCCACCCCGTTCTCTTACCCATCCATCCTCTTCCTGTCCCATTCGCCTTTCCCATCCCACACCTCCCCATATCTCTACTTCTCCCTCGCCTTTATCTTATCCGCCCATTGCTTCCCTTCCTTTCTTTACGGCATATAGTTGAATGAGGACGAATAGTTGCATTAAAAGCTGCACCTCCCGTTTTCTCCCCTCTCAATCCCTTTAGTTATTATAGCATTAGAATGCCAAGAACAGGGCTGACAGATGCACTTCCAAGACACGAACATTCCCTGTCCACGGCTCCCCCACTCCCAATCTATTGTTTTGGGTTGAGCGATCTGTACCGTATGGAAATACCTGTTCTTCGTGCATGACGTGGAAGACTTGGCGCTGAGATGACCGCGTAGAGAAAATTGTTAGGCGAGGCTACAATGTGCCAATTTCAACATTTCGCTGGCAAAAGAATTAACACGCTCACCCATTTTCATTGGTTCATTATTTCATTGCATAACTTTCTGGGGTTGTTGCTCTCGTCCTACTGTGAAACTTTGCGTAATAATATTGATATTAGTAATATAAGACACACTGGCGTACCATCCCGTCAACTTCAACAATTACTGTTGTCCGTAAGTCTGTGAAGAGAGCCGTTTTGAAGAAGACACAGAATTCTGGATTATCTGAATATTTTTGCTTAAAGCCAGATGCAATGCATGGTCAAAGACAACATAATATGGTTCGCCGTCAGTAGGCCAACATTGCGTTTTGCCCTATAACATGGCATCATAACATTGCATCTACGTGGTATGATCAACCAGCGAATAGTGCTAACGATCCTCTCCAAAACTCTCCCAATCAACCCCCTCCAACAAAATAAATCCTGATGTGTACTTGTGCGCTTTTCTGTCACATAAAAAAACGTAACCGAAGGTAAAACATTTGAGTGGTTCATGTTATCCATAACACCTACATTATTATAACTTGTAACATATTATTTTATAACTGCACATTGAACATTTGAACACTTCCATCAATCCTTGCATTGGCTGTATCTTCATCATAGAACAATGAGCGTGATAACCGATTTTTCGGATGTCAGTCTCCCGGTTTCTGCAATCAGATACAGGTGAGAAGTTATCCAGCGCTTGCACGTTTAACCGAAAAAGAATATAGAGTTTTCGACGTTTATTTCCCTTCACAGCTAGCTGTAGCTTTGTACTTTTATGCGTAAAAGTGGTTCATGTAAGCCTGTAGGCCGAAATCCCCCCCCCCCCATTGCCAATATACCCCCGGCCAATATCCCCCGAAAAATAATGATATGTTGGAAAAAAAAAAAACACTAGGATCGAGCTGAAAAATAAACGTAAATTCCACAATTTTTTGTTTTGATTTCATTAAAACAGTACAAAAAAAAACAGGTATTTCCAGACCCCAAATATTGTCCCAAATACCAAGTTGTCGTACCCATTCTTATTCTAGAATCGTTGTGTATTTCCATTTATTGTCCCCAGCTGCACAACCACATCCAACCCAAATCAATAGGTTCAAAGATTTCATTGAATTTTTAAGAATGTGCCTTCAGTAAGTGCTTGTTGTGTTCTTAAAAACAAAATCTTTAAAAAATCCACAATTTCTGTCTTAGATTTATTTATCGTTGCGCTCTGGCATTTCAACGTTCGGCTATTGTAAACAGATGTTTCACCTCGGGAAATGTTTATACAAAGGTTTGGGCCTTCAAAGTTTTCGTCAGGCCACTCCTGGAGTATGCAACCCCAGTTTGGTCCCCTTATCTGGTTGGTGATATTGACCTGATTGAATCTGTTTCAGCGTTGATTCACGAAGGGAATTCAGGGACTTAGAGAATTATCATACAAACAGCGCCTAGAGAGCGTCCTTGAATTCAAGCGTCCTTGAATTACTCGAACTTCGAAGAATTAGATTCGACTTAATTCTTACGTACAAGATTCTTCATGGACTCACAGTCATCGATCCCCCTCTCTTTGACCTGGCTGCAGGTAAACCACATACTAGAGGACATAATTGGAAGCTTGTCACTCTGGGGTCCCACCTGGATTGTCGTAAACATTTTTTCTCGGTCCGTGTGGTCCGTGTCTGGAATGCCCTTAGCCCACTTACCGTAAACTAGCCCACTGTGCAGGGATTTCAAAGAAAGCTGAGTGCTAAAGATCTTCTGCCCTTTCTGAGGCGCCCATTGACCTAATTACGTGTTTCTTTCTGTCTCTTTTAGGGTGTCAGTGGCTCACTGCCCTTCTGAAGTCCTACCACTCACAGTGGTGAAAGTATATATTATTATTATTATTATTATTATTATTATTATTATTATTATTATAATCCTCTGGAGGAAAATAAAAACATTTTATTTTATATTCATGCTTCACATAGTTAAGTTTGTTCAATCCCATTTTTGAGCACGGTGGCTAACAAAATGCAGATTTTCGTTCGGTTAGTAAATCTCCCTTCAGTTGCTCCTTCCGAGATTAATGTTAATTGCGCAATGAAGCTGGAATTGCTCACTCGATCACAATTCAGTGTCATCTACCTGGCCGATCGTGTACCTGGCAGCCCAGCACTAGTATGTGGGCTCTTTTTTTTTCCCAGATTGCTGCTATGTTTTTGTTTTCCCAGTATAATATTATTTTACGGGGGGGGGGGGATATTGGCCTGATATAACCACACCTACCTGATAACACAACACCTACGTAACTTGACATGTAACCTATAACTTTGCAGGTTCACCGTCTGAACACACCTACCAATCCGTGCGTTAGCTCAGATGAATTTCGTTTTTGCGATAATATGTGCAGACTTCAGTTGCTAGAAAGCCAAATCAAATGCAGGTAATAGTGGTCTTAAATTATCTGAAAATGTTTTTGTTCATAAGATAACCCAGTGTAGATGAATGACATGAAAAAAATGCGCTAAATTGTTCTTTTAAGTGCTGTAGTCGCCCGAATATAACGTTAACAACTTTTGCCACTCCTCACAAGCATTTTCATGAGAGTTCCTTGTTCTAAACGTTACACATAACAAAATACGACATTTTATAGTCTGATCATCAATAGAAAAACATGAAAATGAGAAAAAAAAAACACGTTCAAACAACGTGGTTGCACCACACGGAACTTTATATCTCCAGACACCTATGTACACTCCATACATCAAAACATCAATTTGCAATTTGTAATTGTTCAGACTTACACGTCAACTGTCTAGCGGGATCTACCTAATCAAATTTTTACCGAAGTGTTACAAACAGCACTTAATTTCCACTTTGGAAAAAAGTGGAACTGGTACTACCTTAATGCTGAAAAAGAGCAGATGGAAGAAATCTTCAGAAATCAAAATTTTTAAAAGCGCGATGCATCGGTTGAGTAGGTGACCGCGCTTGATAAAGATCTTAATTTAAATGAAAACTAATGAGAAAATTTTTCATGCACAAATCACAAAAATAATTTTTCGTTTCGAGTTTAAACATTGGTGGACTGAACAGTTTTACAGCTCACATTTTCTGCTTGAAGCTGAGGATTTGATTTACTATACTGAAAATATATCTTGGAAGTCCCCGTTACATTTTCCTGTGAGTACAGTCACAGACAATCATCAACCTGGTTCTTCAGCAGCTAGAGGATATATTTTGGCCTACATGGACAGTAACTTGGCCCCTACCAACGATTGGAGGTTTCTCGGTTGAAAGCTCAGGAATTCAGGAAATTCTTCCGTTTTAACCGGGAATCCTCTGATCATGGTAGGAACGAGTTTTCTGCACATTACCATAGTAATGTTCAATCTTGTTATTTCTTCTTCTTCAAGTCTATAGGAAAAATGTATAAAATAATGTTTTATTACTCATTTTAGACTGCCATTCATGCCAGCCATGAACGTGTCGACATGCCAAAGTACTGTTGAGGGCAGAGAAGCCTATCTGGCTTATTTATCAATAATGACAAGAGTGGATCCAGTAAAGGACTGTGGATGTACTCACCGCTGCCAATTCGGGGTCTACCAGATGAATGAATTCGCAATGACGGTTATGCATTCACCAATTTCAGTCACAGCATTGATTATATATTTTGAATCTAATATGATAACACGTTACCAGGAAGATTTCGTCTACAGCATTGTTATTTTTATTTGTGATCTGGGTGGGAATTTAGGCATTACCATGGGATTGTCTTGGTTGTCATTTTTTGGCATGTTTCAGAATCTGATTCAAAAGCTGGCTGGCAGTCATCGTCGCCGTCGCGTTGAAAAGGGAAAGAGAAAGGTTGTGAAACCTTTTCTGCTTCCCCCTTCCCCAGTTTTTAGACGATCTAATGCGATTTCTAAAACGCCGGTAATCATACGCATAACAAAATAATGGAAATGATAGTTCAAGCTGTTTGTTCAAATTGTTGTTTAAGTGTTACAAACAGCTTTAATTTCCACATTGAATAACAATTGAACTGATAATGATCTTGGAGCAGAAAAAAAGGGTCTTCAGAAATACTCAGATATCAACATTTTTAAAAGGTGTACTTGACTTGGGCAGTTTTTCTGAATTTTAGAAGTTCGTGCATCTAATAAAATACAGTAACAAATCTGTTATTAAACTACAAAATCTTTGAAAGTACTTTCTCATAGTAAAGTTATGAGAATTACTTTAGAGTTGCTTTTTTTCACTTTCTAAGAAAATACAGCTATTATTTTCTTACTTCGTTTGAAAAAAATTTGGTTCAATGCTTTCTGAAAATACATTACATATCTTTTCTTATTTTTTATTTAGATGTTTTTAATTTTGTTATAAAGATTTTAATTTCACTCTCTTTTTTTTAAAGAATTAAATTGGATTTGCTTAGAACGGTGAGATTTAATGCTGTTTGGTGGTTGGTTGCATAAGATAGTTTGCCACTGCCTGTATTTTCGTAAGTGTCAAATTTTTAGAGTTGTCAGCTGCTGGCCTTAAAACAACTGGAACGCTGGTCCGGTTTCTCAAAAAGAGAGCCGGAATGGCAGGCTGGACCGTTCCGACCCAAATTAGGCCCCGGTGAAAACTTTCGCCAACAGGCCTACATTTTGGCAAACTAAAAATAATGTAAGAAACCATTAGTAAAGTACGAAGAGGTAGTCACAGTCTTTCGGTATTGCATTTACTTACACGTCTAGCCATAATTAGAATTTGTTTGAAAAACAATAATAATTCGTTTACTAAAATATATTTCAATTACTGCTTGTGCATTTGCTTGTTTATTATAGGCCTTGCAGAGTTAAAAGCTAATTCAAAACATGGAAGTATGCACAACTTTTCTAAATGCACTAAAGGCCTCTCCAGACAGAAGAAAATTTCGTGCGAAGCTATGCGTAACTACGTGCCTACAAGGTCAATATTGCAGTAATCGTGTTGCGTTGTGTAATGGTGTTGCGTTAAGGACGAATATTGAAATCTTTTTTACACTATACTACGTCGGCGTGCAGCCGCGAGCAGTCAGTCTGGTTAGGGCTTAAGTGTGTAAATTGTGGAGAGCGACGTCATGTCCTGTTCATTCATCTATTTCCTGAGAGGTCGTGTATTAAACAATGTATTGTAATAAAGCAAATAAATGATCTCGCATTAAACCATTAAACAGTGCATTTCACAGGGAAAACCAAAAATGTTTATGATTAAAATGAAAATCAGTAATCAGGTCAGGGGGTAAAAATAAAACTATCAGATAGAAGATATGACGAATCAATTTTTGTGTTATTGAGAAAAATGAGCTCATACAGTGATTGAAAATTTAACACAGTTATTAATGTTAATAAAAATCAATCCATGCATAATTTTGAAATCGTTACTTTGGACCACTGGAAATGTCAAAGTTGTTATTTTTTGAAAGATTGGGCAAAATTGAAAATTTGATTACAATCTACCACGGAGAACCATATCGCGATAAATCATAATGCTGCGATATAACAAAAATAGAGAAAAAAATCCTATTGATTTAACCTACATTGCAACACAATACAAACGACACAGCTAATAAAGGTAAACTAATTTTTAAATCACTAGTTCACGTTTGAAAAAATAGATATTATTCCTTCCCTTATTAAGGACATCAGTTTGACTAGAACAAAAATGTATTTTTTTCTCTTTCCATTCTGTCTTATTTTACCAATTTTCTGTAATATATACAGTTCATTACGACAAATTAAGTTCCCGCACCACCCCAAGAAAATATATACAAATTCTATTAATTTCTATATTGGTTCAGTTTCTTAGAAGCGATACTTGCGATACTGTCATTCAGACGATAAACGTTTTTTTTTTAAGCAAAGCCAACGATGCCAATATTGGCAGAAATATATATCGTACAATACCGTAATGGTGTTGTATCATGTATCAAAGGCACAATGTTAAAACGTAGATTAGTTTAAGATATTATTCTATTGTGTATCTTGTATTTTTCCAATTCCAGTCTGTAACCCTGACAGTCTTCTTCATTGACCCCTAACCTTGTTATTTATTGCTTAGTAGTTGCTAGCATTGATTTCTGATCTGGAAATGAAGAAGCAAGTTGCATTCCCCACTAGTGTGTATGTTTCTAACCTCTAGTTCACGACTGGGAAATGTTGAACATCTTCTAAGCTAGAGGAGCCAATACCAGTTGGTAAAGGGCCTGCCTCCTAAGTTGAATACCCCGTATTAAGGGTACTTTTCGCAGTTTTCTTTTCTTTCTTTTTCTGACGGAAAGTATTGTAGCCTATTCGTTTACTTCGCGGTATTGGCAAGAACAGTCAGTCCAAACACGCAGTTCACCTTATATAAATTTGCGTGTATCTTGTATTTTTCCAAGTCCAGTCTGTAGCCCTGACAGTCTTCTTCATTGACCCCCAACCTTGTTATTTATTGCTTAGTAGTTGCTAGCATTGATTTCTGATCTGGAAATGAAGAAGCAAGTTGCAATCCCCACTAGTGTGTATGTTTCTAACCTCTTTAATGCTTGATTTATCGACCAAATTAAAATTTCATGAATAGGAGGTGAAGATGACGGATGCTATTCATGGTTCAAAATTGGAAATTACTACGTTAGGGGTAGAAATGTGTTCTAAAATTGGATCAGAGAGCTCATGGTGTTTTAATTCATATTAAATTATACTCGTTTACCCATAACTGCTCCAAGATCGAAATTTAGGACTTGTATGCTAGGGCAAAATTGGTAATGATTTACATTGATAGCTTGCTCGTTAAAAATTGTAAATTAATATGAAGAAAAAATTAGTAAACATTTTAAATTGTGCATGTACAAAATTTGCCATCAAAACGATGACGGATTCGTATGGCATATAATCTTAGCTTTTTTAAAGGGCAACTTTGATGTAATTTCGGTTTCAACGACTTAAAAGTTATACCAACAAAATATGATGTAAATCACTTAAACGTAAACATTGAAAACTTGCAAACAAAATTACGAAGTTTCGTTTCTTCTGTTACCACATTCAAAATCGTTTTCTTGTTTCATTTGGCATAGTAAGTTTTAAATATGACATTAAAGTGGTAGAGTTAAAGGTTATTTGATTGTGGTAGTTACTACAGTTTTGAACATTACCGTTTTGCCAAATCCCGTTTGACCGAAAATAAATTACTGTTTATAATTCGGAGAAAGGGGAATTACAGTTTCGCCGAATCCCAATTCGCTAAATCAAAATATTCGTCAAAAATTTCATATTACAGAAGTTAAAGAAGTTTTCCTACTAGGAACGAATTCGTGATTAGATGCAGTGTCTGGTGTTGTATTTTTTTGCAGCAAGTTCGGAACTGCTAGTTTGGTCAGAATTGATTCGGCAAAACGGGATTCGGCAAAACGGCATTAGAAGAAACGGGTATGCACAGTAAAGCAAAGTTGTAACCTCAACAACATCGACAAGTTAATGTAGTCATTTCAACTAATGTAACGTATAAATATGGTGTAGGTCTTACTTCTTCTACGATTTTTGCTTTAGACCTATCAGACTGTAACTTGTGTATTATTTTAACTTTAGAACAGGTTTTAACTTTAAAACTATCGGTATCATTTGGTATGGTCACCGAATTTATTGAAAGACATTGACTAAATCTAGCCAGTCAAGAGGCACTAAACGAAGTCTATGCCAAGACTGAACAAAAAATCATACGCACAGCAGCTGAAACTATTATGTTTAGACTCCATCGAATTACATAGATTAACGGCAGACCCCTAATTCTTACAAAGTTTTGTGTCGTAATTTACTTCTGGCCGTTTCGTTCTTTGAGATTAACACTGACACACGTACATTGGGTACAAACAATAAAACTGATTATCCCAGGGTTTAAATTACGTTGTAGGAAGGCATTCTTCTTCATTTACATCACACTGGTTTGACATTTGCTTAGAGAAAACATTGGCTTGGTGCCGTCACTCTATGTTTTTAAGACATTATTGAATTAATACTGTTTAACGGCACATTTACTCCGTTCAGAATTTTGCCAATGAGTGAGTGATTGATTTTAATTGGGCTTGAATGCTGACACTGACCAGTTTTTAACAGTCATTGTTGAATAGTGTTTTTAAATGTGTATATAATATGTCAACATTAGCTTACAAAGTAGCTGTTGATGCTGATTGTTTTCCCACTTCATATCCTGTTTGTAATGGCTGGTAAATCATAAGTGGTATTTCCAGATCCTGACTTGCTATTTGCTTTCTTGGAGCAAAACATTTTATTATATTACATATATTTAACTTTAAAAAATAGCAATGCAACTTTATATTTCTAAATGTACTGCAAGTTCCATTTTAAAAATAGTTGCTGGCAACCGTTAAAGTACTGCAACGTTTCATGTGCTGCTATCTTTATCATAATTGTAACCAATAAACAATGCGACGTTGATAGTGTGCAACTTGTACATATATTGTAACCCTTAAGCTTGAATGAGCAACTTTTGAAGTACTGCACATTTGCCACAATTATAACCTTAGAACATAAGCTTGAATGTGCAACTTTTAAAGTGCTACAATGTTTACAAGCACTGGAACCTTAATGTCACGTATCAATTAACCTCACAACGGAACATGTTCTTGCACATATTTTTTTTTACCTACGTAAGATTACTGGATGCAAAGACATCGTCAACATATACTATGTGATTAATGAACAGTGTACTGCAGCATGGCATCTGATGCATCTTCATGAATTGAAAACCTCTGCGCAGAATGCAAAAAATTATTGTTTAAAACTCTGACTTTTCGGAAAAACAGGTCGCCCTCAATGCCATTTTATGCGAGCTAAAAGTTCTCCTACTGCGGTCTTTATATATTCACAAAATTGATTTCTGTTATAATAAGGAGTCGTACAAGTGTTTCACTCAATCAAGACTTTTGTTTCAAATGTTTTTTTTTCTATATTTGCACTATAGCAAAACATATACTATGCTTTACTATAGACTCCAATATGACATCTCATGCTGGAAGGCACGAGTTTCACAAATTTAAAACCTATGCTCAAACGGCAAAAACTGATTGTTAAAACTTTGACCTGTTGGGAAATCAGGTCGCCCTCATTGCCATTTTCCAGCGAATTAAATGTTGTCCAACTGAGGTCTTTACATATTTACAAAATTGTTTGCTATTATCATAAGGAATCGTACAAGTGTTTCACTCAAGCAGCACTTTTGTTTCAAATGGTTTTTCTATATTTGTATTTGTATACTTACGTATTTTAAAATTTGTTCAGATTGAATCTCCCTGAAAGCTACCATATCTATAGCTTAATTTATATTCACCATGAAAACAATAAACTTCACTTCACTGTTTTAAATATATTAATCATATTAATTACTAATTAATCATATTTATTAATCATATTAATATATTAAACCTTTACACTCATGGAATCTCTCGGCATGTTGCGCCAGTTACATTCACGTAACATTTAAATGAACAACACATTAAAATTCTAAAATATTTCGTAACGTTGTGGATCATTGTTAACTTTTATTAATGGTTTTCTTTAAAAATAGATCTATTTTCCTTTAGGAGCTGGATTTTGACTAAAATGATGTATACGAATTGTATATTAAGCATAACAGTTTCTTCCACTTTTTGAAATTTGCCAGTTAGCAGACTTGTGTTAGCAGGATGTGTAAATTTTCCAGTTAAGAATGACATTTGTTACTTAATTAACTGAGGCTATACATACCACAAACTTTGTTAAGTTTACGGAGTATTTAAGGCATGAACTGAGAAATAATAATAATAATAATTTTATTATTCCATTACAAAACATGTACGTACAATATACACTGTAATGCTCCATGCTATTAATTAAATAGCATAAATAATATAATTAAATAATATAAATTTTGTTGAAATTTATAGTAAAATTTACCTGTCATTTATTATAGTATTAAAGGTTTGAATTTTAGGAATTTTTAAAATTGTAGAATTCAGATTTCAGAATTCAACACTACGTGATGGGAGAAGACTAGTGCAAGATATTTGAGAATAGAAATGGATTCAAATTGGAATTTCAAAGGACATATAATTCAGGTTGTAACAAAAATAAGACAAACACTACTAAAAATCCATCTATTAAAGAATATGATACAAAAATAAAAACATAGGATAGGAAGTATGATACGATACGGTATTGGATTTTATTGCTTTACATCTATTGTTTAAGAAAGAATGCAAAGGACACAAAATAAAATGATCAAAGTGTTGTTTGAAAAACAGAAAGATTAAAGGCAATAGAATTATACAAGACTAATAATATACTTAAAATTATGGAACTTGGAGATTGCGTCATAATAACATACGATAATAAAATATCCCTCAAATATCTATAAAAATAGTAAATTTTATGAAATAGGTAATATCAGAATGAGTAAGTCAATATACACAGTACAAAAATGGAATAATATATACAGAAAAAGAAATAAAATGTACTATGTACCAAATATTTTTAATAAATTACCAAGAAGTATGTTGATTTACCAGAGTATTAATGAAACGGTGATGACAGTAAATTAAATGAAGTAGATAATATCATAATGAATAACCCAATATACAAAGTACCAAATTGGATTAATGTGCACGCGAAAAGAAATAAAATGTACTACATACCAAATATTTTTAATAAATTACCAAGAAGTATGTTGAATTACCAGAATATTAATGAATTAAAACGGTGATGAGAGAAGGGATAAAAGCAATTGAAACAATTGGTTCTTTTAAGAGAGCACATTGACTGTAGCATACCCTTTTTTCATACCGCTGCAAAAGAAAATTTCGACATATGTGATGGCATTATGGGTTTTAACATGAGCGCTGCACCCGTAACGCATCTTACAACAAATACACAACTTACTTTTAATCAGACTCAGTGCTAATCAGACAGTTATAGAGAAAGTAGCACTGTAACTAGTTAACAATAAAAATCCTGAAAAGTGCACATACAAAAAAGGGCGAAGGGGCTCGTTGGAGACCAATTATAGCAAACCTCAAATTAAAAAGTGAGGATGAGAGTGAAGATTTTAAGAGTTGAGGATGAAGGTGGAAGTTTAAGGAAAAGCTGGGGAATGTTCAGGGTGAAGGAGGAAGTGGCTGAGATTGCACTTAAGTTAGGTTATTTTTGAATGAAAGAAGTGATAGGGCAGAGACAGTTTCGTCACTAAGGGAATTCCATGCAGGTATAATTCGCAGGGCGAAAAGAGATTTTCGTGTGTTGGTGTGAACTCTAGGTAGGACTAACTAAAGACAATTTCCCCTGGTCTTAGTAACAGAACTCAGTTCGAATAATGGAAGGTCGATAGGGAACATAGAGTGTAAAATCTTTTAAGTTAGGAAAAGATCCGTCTTTACGCGTTAGCACTCATAAGTGTCCAGTTTGAGGATTTTAAGATGCTGGTAATATTCCATGTTTGGCATGCCCTGGAGTGATTTGGTATACTTCTTTTGTACGGCTTCAATCTTCGATAGATGGAGTCATTTGTTTGATAATTGAGGAGCACTGTCTCACTCGTTTAAAGTCGGCTTAATTATGGCTGAAACTCATTCAAAAAAATCACTTTAAGAATTTTGCGCACACGAATTTATTTCTTCATGACACCTCGTTTGTCTGGTACAAAGTGCTGATGTACAACAATAACAATTTTGAGTATAAATCCTTCCAAAATTTGTAAAACATTAATAAGACAGATGCCAAGCAGGAATCCGAGTGTGCCTCCCACATCGGAGAGAAGGGCGGGAAACGAATAGGAATAAACTTCTTTGACAATTTCTATAAGATTGTCGGCATAATATAAACGAAGGGTGGTGGAATTATCCTCTGTTTCCCGAAATGCGTCTGTTGTTACGGAATATATGGTTTCACGGCATTTGTGAAGGCATCCTGCGCAGCTAGACAATGATAGGTTAGAGTAAATTTTCTGAACTGTACGAACTTGTACAGAACCTTCGTATAGATTCGGACATGGAGGCTTTGGTTTTGTCGGTTCATACACAGGGATCCTGAAAACAAGATCAAAATAAAAAAAAACATGTTTATATACTATAGCTTCTTCATAGGTGTCGCCATGCGCGAGTATTATTTGAGAAGTATAGGTTGTGTAGTATGAAAACATAAACTCTCGAAAGCTGTCCTCGAATTATCGGCACCCCTATGTTGCCGCAAAAAAAATCAGTTACTTATATATAGGAAAGTTTTTTTTTACAGTGCACACCTCTATTTACCACGCACAGGTCTTTTACAGTGTACACGTCATTTATGAAGCACTCCTTTTACCAAACTGTAAAAAAAATGGATAAGGAAAAAATCGGCCTACATCACTGCTGAAGTCATTTTGATCTCTGGTTAAAATATTACCGCCGTGTAACTAGGCATAGTCCTTTCCTCAAAATGGTGACTTTATTTTCCTGCACGATTCAGGTGTTTATGGTACATCTCTATAGCATAGCGAAGATCGTACTAAGTTACCGCTGATATTAATATTTATAAAGGTTGTAATTCTCAAAAATCAATGTTTTAAAATAACATTACAATAGCGTTACGTAATGAATTAGGATAAAACAAAAGTAGCCTACTTATGATTTTGTTAATCTACTAAACAATGAACGTTTCTGTAGGATACTGCGGGTCTGTCATCTCTGCGAATGTATCATCACTGTAAATATTAAATTCGGTGCAAATTCCAAACTATAAAAATGACTAAGTTTCAGAATTTTTTCAATTTTTTTCCGTTACCCAGGTACAGGAATTTTTACCCAGGTACAGGAATTCAATTTTTTTCCTTTAGCCCGTCACAGTTTAATTGCTTTTTGCTGGTCAGATAATAGGTTTGCATCTGTGTTTATTTATAGGTCAGATTAAAGGCAGAGTACCAGCTATACAAGATTAATTTCAATAAAAGCCATAAAGTAAACACAAACAATTCAAACAATGATTCGGTGAAAACATTCTTCATCGTCAGGTTTTCTAATTAAAACTAAAATTACATACAATGTAATACCGAGTTAAACCTGGAATAAATGAAAATTTAAAAAATATCAATTTTAAAATGTAACAATCTCCTTGTGTCCTTTCAGACGAGTCAAACAAAAGAGGCGGAGGAAGAGGCCCAGGCCTTCCACTTGGTAAACCAAGTGAGAAACACTTGGTTGATACTAATTCGAAAGCTACAGGAACTTCAGTATAGGTCCACATCATTGGGAAGGGGTGGTTAAGTTGGAAATTTTCGCCCATATCTGTTAAGGGGTTTAATGGCGCATCAACAGCTAAATCATTAGTGCCAACTTCAGTCACAGTGCATTGGACCTGGTTGCCAATGCATCACACATTACAGAGATGGAACCCAAACCCCAAATCGAGATCTTATCGTATATCTGTACCTCCTGCAAATATTGAAAAAAAAACCCGGACAGGAGAACAGAATCATCACCTAATTGACACGCAGTGTCTCGCAGAAGGTGGAAACAGTGACGAATACTACCTGGATGGTTACAATCGACAAAAACGTGACAAACCGTGAATGGCTAGCAACACAGATGACGTTCAGGAGGGATAACCCCCTCAAAAAAGGTTTTGAGCAAGATTGGTGTGAACAATATGCAAACAGGCCAACACCACCTCTCTCCGGCGAATGCGACGACTACGCCAAGGGCCATCAGTGCCTTTACTAGCCCGCAACTTATTATGGTCTCTTTTGTCCATGGAATTCCAAACTTGCAGAAAGAAATTATGTCCATTTTTGCAGCACGAAATTTGCAGAAGAAATTTATGACATGCTTCCTCTTGATGAGCTGCATTTACATGGTCCAGCATATTTTGTTGTACCTTTTATTATTTGTGCAAGAAAAATTTTAATATGCTAACTGTTCATGAATGATGGCGTCAGTTGCCAGGAAAGTGAGGCAGCCCTGTTTGAACTAGGTTCCGCATTTCAAGATTGCTTGCATCATACTTATTAGGATTACAAAATTCTGTATGCATATAGTAGCGTGCAAAGCGCGTCCCCTTCGTTGGTGTTTCATACTGATTAAACAAAGAAAAATGTCCTTCACTAACCATCTTAACTGAAGGATTTTTCTTGATTTTTCCTTAATATGGGACTAACAATGCAGGAAGTCACATTTTTTACTTCTAAGCTCATGTACAATGTAGCGCACAAGTTGGGTCATGCAGCTCGTCAATGGGTAGCACGTCATATTTTTCTTCGGCAAAATTGGTGCTGCAAAAATAGACATAGTTTCTGATAGTTTGGTTTCTCAGAATACTGACCTCAGAATTTATTTCTACAAGTGCGAAATTAGATTTTAGGAAAATGGATTCTGCGAAATTGGAGGTGACGATGACCAATGCAGGTACATTATCAGTACCGATATACACCTTGCGAGGCCTGGGGCCCTTCAATTTCGGTGGGCCCCTCAACCTCAAAAATTAAAATATACAGAGACAATTTAACATAAAATTATTTGTGGGATATCTTGTTGGACTTTTCTACAGTGGCGGCGCTAGGTCTGAGTTTCCACCCGCGCACTGGCTGAGCAGGCCTGTCATACTCCGGGCACGGATATAGGAATTTATATTGTGGTTGAGGGAGGCCAGATGACCCTTTACCTTGGTTGTGCTGGGGGGTGGGTATCGCATCACCCTACCCCTTTATTCTCGATCCTGATACTATGAAGTGCTACTAAGCATAATAGTTTTTGTTAGGGGGGAAAAATTTTGTGTGTTCATACAAGCTTTTCGTGTCTCTAAATTATATGAGGCCACTTTAAGACCTTCCACTTGCATATGGAGTACGTAATATATACTTCATGGAACACTAAAGCGGAAGGGGGTATTCCGCCACTGATCTCGGAATAATTAGGATTCGGTCATAAAACCCAGTTCACAGTTTAAATTAGCAGTTTTATCACTCAGTAACGCCAATTATTTTAAATTACTACTGTATCCTGCTAAATTAACAGTTTTAATATCCAGCGGGCAAGCTAACAGAAAACACCAAACAACAGGCAAAAAATTCCCTAAAGCAGCCAGTGTAACAATTTTCATAAACATTTTAAAATACTCTGATTAACGATTTATAAGTTACACTGTCACTAAGAAAATGTTGTGTTTGTGAATGTGCTTCAATATTAAAGTAAGCACAGGCCAGATAAAACAATGTTTCTGTAGTCAATTTTGTACGGTCGGCTGAAGGCTACCTAGCAAGCAGCAACACAATCTCGGTAACAGCTGCCACATTATCTAGTGGCTTACACAAGTAGCTAGCATGCGTAATTTTAAGGGGTTGCATACTGTAAAAGCAAGAGTAGTTGCGATTCGTGGCTCTTGCTCTATGTCTACGTTACTAGTAAATGATTGAAGAATCCTCAAGAGCAAAAAATATTGGAATATAATAAACTATTTTTAACAGATTCGCGTTTTTAATCTGTTCCCATCACATTTAGGAACTTCTCGATAAGTAAAAAATATTACACGTTTCTTATTATTAACAGAATAATAATAATAATAATAATAATAATAATAATGCTTTTATTCAAGTACAAGTATATTTACAAGTATCGGCACGAAGTCCTACTAGACTTGTGTGTACTAGCAATTAATAGGCAGTACATCTATACACATTTCAATTATTCTCCATATGTAATTTTTTTTTTAAGTTTTTACTTCATACATTTCTTTCGTTTTTACTGTTTATTTTATTGAATTTTTAAAAGCCACTTTCTGATCTTAGGTTGCATTTCATTGTAATTTTGTATTTGTCTTAATTCAGTTGGAATTTTGTTAAATTTTGTAGGTGTAACAAAACTCATGCTCCTTTTTCCATACGAGTTTAGCCATCTTGGTTCCTGTAGCCATTTTTTATTCTGTCGTATATTTCTGTTTAATTTTATTTTGTACTCATTTTTAAAATAATTTTTATTTATAATGTTCCAGTTTAAAGTTGTTTTAATATTCATTATTTCCAAATCTTGATAAGTCATATTCAGATGTATTAATAATAATAATAATAATAATAATAATAATAGGTCAGTTAAGTCGAGCGTGAAGTCGCGTAACTTTGTGTTTGGCTCAAGCGCCGCAGCTATCCTAGAATAGAGCTTCCCTATCATACGTGGGCATCCCATACAACACCCTATCCCCATTTTTAAGGGTGGATTTCGTAGAAACAAAATTTCGTCTGACATCCCCACTACAACAAAATATTTTTCGAATCAGAATTTCGTTATGAGCCTTATTGATCTGCCCTTAACAGTGATGTTTGTCACAATTTGCAGTTATTCTCCATATTAATAAAATCTTTTAATTTTAATTTTTTTCTATAAAAGGAATGTCCTTTGCTGAGTATCCCTGTGCAACTACCCCTTTTGTATATTAGAGGTTTAAAAGATAATGTATTGTGTGCGCAGCTTATCTCGAATCCTGCTGGTATTTTATGAGGGGTTACGTCTTCCTGGAGGGAGCGGCTTTAATCAACGGCTTCCATTGTTTTTGTAACCATCTAGGATATCAACAAAACACTCGGCTACCAAAAAGATACAATCGATTATCTGTGTTCGTTTTGGGGCGAACTCAAGATAGGCACTATAATTACATGTGTAGAAAAAAACTGTAGCATGGAAGGGAGGTGTGCCAAAAGATAAACATTGTTTCACCATGGAGTCTTAGAATAATTTGTGTGTACAATGAACATGGGCAGCTTAATGGTTCGAAATTGAGCATAAATGCCAGCAGCAATATTGGCTGTCGTTGACAATCACGTCTGAATACGGCACCACTTTCTTTGGTTTATGTTGTACAACTGTTTAATGACGATCTAGTATTTTACAGAACCTACCGGATTACGCTAAAATCTTACCAGCAACTTATCTGTTCCTCTATTAGCTTGTCAATGCATTTTTTGTAGCATTCTGTAGATTCTTCTTCTTCTGCGCATAGTTCCTCAGACCGGTTCAGGAATTCAAACTACAGAAAGAGTTTGCAGAAAAGTCTTCATTTTAAGTCTCCAGCACGTCTGTTATTAAACTAACTGAATCGGAAATAAACCTACAAGACACAAATAATAATAACCACTATGGCCTGTTGCCCACCAGCGCGAACGTAACCACTTTGAAAGGCTTTAGCGATTGTTATTATTTGGATCTAGAGGCTTGTTTCCAATTCAGTTCAAACAAGTTCCTAAATATGGAAACACTTTGAACACAAGAAACAATAATCACTAGAAAAAGGTCCTTCATAATACAATCATATTTAGTTTAACTTCTTATCATACTACGATAACATTTGTCAGTTATGCGTATATATAGAGCTTATCAATGATTAAATGTCCAAACGATGATATGGAGAATGGGCCTTATGTCGGTAACCATGTGCCATATCGTGTTCTGGCCTTTTTTTTCTGATTTGATTGAGCACTGCATAAATGAGAACCTTTTACAGTTATAAATAGCAGCATAAGCTGCGTGGGGAAAACGAAACAACCGACTATTTCAGGTTATTTTTCCTGCCGCAATGCTATGGCTCTTTGAGGGGAAAAAAAGCGCGAGTTCTGAACAGTTACCCCAAGAAGCCAACCATCAATCAAGTGGATATGATTACTTTCATAGAAAGCCAGCATTAAAAAAACTGCCATTTAGCTTTTTACCTAATAAATACATTTTAAAAGTATGACTCTTACTATGATCAGCACAGTCAAACAGCTCCTGGTCACCAACAGAACTGAAATGGCATAGATCCACAGAAGGTGTTTCATTACTTCACACCAAGGATAACTGGATTTTAACTATGGAAGCAGCCTCCTGGCTGTAGGACAAGCCTCATGCTGGTTGGTAGCTAACGGCTACTGTTGTTGTTTTGATGAAGTTTGATTTTGGCTATGCCAAATGAACTTGCCTTGCACGACTAAGCGAGACCCGCATGCTCTCTTCCTAGAAAAGATTGCACCCAGGATACTCCCACTGGATTAAACCCTGGAGTGGATGCTCCCGCATCTTTCAGACAAGCTCGTAGGTGCGTCTTTATGCCATCGTGATGAAATGGGTTAATCACCAAGGGTCATCTTCCAGTAATTCTGGGAGAGAATCTAAACAACTTTGGTAAGGCATTAACTTTGTTAATGAAATCAGGCTGTTAAATCTACTTTATAGCATATCCTCTTCGTTCATTGTACTTACATTGAGCTTACACCTTTGTTGCTTACTTTATTTTCTGCGGTTCTTTAGATACTTTAGATTGTGTTTTGTTACTAAACGTCAGCCAAAACCTCATATTGCCTGATGATTATTCTCTGTAGGTCTTTCGTCGCTTTTTCTTCATCTATTTTCTGTGACTTTATTGCGTAGGCTTGAATTACGGTTTGTGTTGTTACCCCTCTCGTTCCTTTTCTTTCAAAGTTTTTCAACTGTTAAATTGTCGAGCTGTGTACTGCATTGTGGGGATAATAAGGCTAAATTTGGTAAAGTATGGGTACAAATACCCAAAAAATTGGTGTGCTCTACATCATATACCCATCCCTCCGTTTTGGATTGTGAACTAGGTGAGCTGTGCTTTGCATGCTAGTTTGCTTTTCGTCACTGGTATACCTATTTTGCAGCCTTGTGTGAGAGATTTGCACTAGACCTGAAAGGGTTCAGTCATTCTTCAGTTGCTTCATAAAAACGAAAAATAAAAACGGAAAAAAATTTATCCTTGACTTAATTGATCAATTATAGCTTTACAGGTAATGTGAAAACTCCTATACTCCAATAATCATAACATAGTATCTTTGTCGTTGAAAGCATTGGAAGACTAGCATTACATGTTGGGGAATCTCTTTATGTAATACTAGCATCGTACCCGGCTTCGGCCGGGGATTTGTTTGACCCGTGGTTGTTTCCCAGTATTTGCTCGGTGCTGCCTAATCGTTCACTGCAACAGTCGATTTTTGTTTGTGTAACACTCCCCCCTTTCCGCCAATCCTCTCTCCCTCTCCTCTCCCCTCCTCCTTTTATCCCGTTTTCTCCCTCTCCTCTTGGTTTCCCTCCCTTTCTCCTCTTTGCTGTACGTAGTTGAACACGTACCCGGCTCCCGGCTCCCGGCTCCCATGCTTGTTTGTTTGTTCTCTTCTAGGTTCAGTTAATGCGCAATGGTATGCTTAATGGTAACAGCTCACTCCCCCCCCCCCACCACTCCCAGTCTTTCGTTGTGGCTTAAGCGATGCGTACCGTGTGAAAAAGAAGTGTGCATGACGTCATGTAATACTTGCCCTTGAGGTTACCACGGTGTTTAGTTAGAAGGATAATTGTTAGAGCAAATTGTTAGTCGTCGAGGCAACAACGTGCCAATTTCAACTTCATGCCAAAGAATTGACGCACTCGCACGTTTTCATTGTTCCCCTTCCGGGGGTCGTTGCGGTTTTTTCATTTCTGCTATAAGACTTTTGTTTATAATGAAAGATGTAAGAAGATCTAGGCTTTTGCTCACAAAGCCTAAACATTACAAAGTATTTTTCCCATCAATCTAACTGGTAATGCTAGTATTGCAATGCGTCCATATTCGACAAAGATACTATGCTAACAGTATCAAACTATATAACTTTTCACCCTATCTGCAAAGCCGGTTACACGATGCAAATATTGCGTTAAAAAAAACTGGAACTGGCTGACACAGGAGTTGGGGACGATGTTTGCTCAATGGTGTCTGCAAAAATGAAAGTAAAATTCTGTGTTAGTAACTGGTTGCTTAACTGGCTGTTTTGCCTACGTGCGCACTGTCAACAACATAGGGACTAACATACGCGTATTTTTGTCCGGAAGGATTTATGAATGTGGAATACTGGATACTATCAAGAAATCATTCTAACCAGATAAACATTCATTAACTGTTGCTGCATTATTTAGCCGTGCACTACATTGAAGGGTATGGGCAATCGGAATTACATTCGTGTCGGGAGTCACATTTTTAAAAGGATTTGAAAAATCCCACGCCATTAATTGAATCAAATCAGTAAAAGGTGATAATGGTTGATATGTTTCGTAAGCATTATTACCTGTTTAATCGTTAAACGACCGTTAATTTCCTGTCCTCTGGGAATGGCTTCAAGCAACATCGCTGCATCATGTGGATTTATTATTCCTTCATTTTGGAGATAAAACTGAAAAAGTTCAATAAGACGGTTGCACTGCTTACTGTTAGGCCCTCTTTGCAATGGCGATTTTCTTGGAAAACTACGTATTCACAGGCTTAATGTGAATTTGGAAAAAAGAAAATAACTTCAGTTTCTTACATCACCAGAGTATGTTGAGAAATAAAAATATGGTAACACTCAACCCCGAGGTTAGCCCATACTCTTAGACAGTAAAATTATGTAACCTTAGGCAAATTTTCAAAGTAAGCCAATTGGACCAATTCTAAATACAAGTTTGTGCTTCTTGAAAGTTGAAAAATTGAAAGTATTTTAGCAGTCTTTACTGCCTTCAGCTGCCTGCAGGAAATCCTTCGAAAGCTGAAATATTGCTTCCAAATAAAGTGTTTGAATGTGTATCATGTGGAGTTAACCCGCGTCTCTTCTAAGCAAGAGGTTTTCCCGTTTCACGTACTCAATAATAATTGCGTGTGTTGGTATGTCACAGATTATTAACTGTTTTATGTATTAAAAAAACCTGAGCAAACCATTTCTGTATAAGTTGTGCAATTAATATATCGGGCTAATTCTCTAAATTTTTCGCCTACAGTAGCAATGCAGGGTAATGCTTCAATGGCAGGTAAAAGCTGTAAGTTTTTGGCAATCCATCATGGCAGGTAAACGCTTCAATTTTTTTGGCCGTAGCAGAATGACAGGCTTTACATTTTTCACCTGTAGTAGAATGGCACGTTAAAGCTTCAAATTTTTCACCTGCAGTAGCATGGAATGCATTTTCAAGAAAAGAATTCACAATTGAAACAAGAAAAAACAGACACTCCAAGCACATACATCAATAAAATCGTAAAAAAAAACATGCAAGTTCAGAACGTAAACTCTCATGAACAAGTGATATGCAAATACTTGCTATGCCAGCACCTACATGACCATTCTTGAAATTCACTTGATTTTATTGTTTATCATGCATTTAAAATAGGTAATAGTTATACTACCCGTGGCAAACTGCATCGGATTTATGAGCCGGTGGGCAATATCCCGCACATAACCAATCCACGAGAATTATGTCAAGATGACGTTGAGGCCAACGACCGAGACGCCATCAAGACGTAGTTCAAGTGGATTGGCCATGTAAGGGATATCGCCCATCAGCTCATAAATCCGATACAGTTCGCCGTGGGTAGTATAACTAATTTACCGCATGGTTTCTTAACTTTGGAAATTAAAACAGAATTTGGAGTAACTGGAAAGTTTGCCTTCGTAAATAGATTGCAAGGTCTATTATTTGTACAAATTTTGTGTCGTCACGTTTGCATAATTTTGTTTTGATGCTGCAGTCAGGTTTGAGACCTATACCATTTGAGCGAGGGGGAGAGAGCAGGGCTGTGTGTCTAGAGTGTGAGATTTTCTTTAAAAAATAGGTATAGGAGAAAAGCGTTTTTTTAAGTCAGTGGACTGATGTTTATTATCTTGTTGCACAATACGGAAACTTGATCATGTAAAAATTACGTTGTTTAGCCTATGTTAACCTAAAGAGTGTTTTACATTTTTTATTATTTTCTCACTTTATGTAATGGGTTGTCGTTCTTTAATTTGCGTAATGTGCTTTCTGAACGGGGGTTCTTCGCTTTTAAGTCATTCTCTGATGTCATTTCATGGTAGTAGTGTCTCTTCAAAGGCTTTAAACATGGAAAACTGAACGTTGTGGATTTGGATGACTGCGAAGATTTTAAGTTTAATTATGGCCATGAAAAGGTTCGGTTTGGAAATTTAGCCACTGTGGACATTAAACGGACAATTCAGCAGTAACGTATTGTCTGTTAAGTACGTGGGCAGTTAGGGATGTTGTGGGTGTACTTTTCGGGGGGGGGGATAGTGTAATGCTTTATTTTAATGGATAAAATTTCTTGTATATTTCGTATACGTTATGTCAGGCAGTGTTTACAAGCACAAGTTCACATTAGATTTGTGATTTACAATCGCCACCTGTATTTTTTTTTTTGGGGGGGGGGGGGGCGAGTAGTAAGTATTTAAAGTTTTTAATTTTCTTGTCTAGATGTCGAAATATAGAACTGCTTAATAAACCCATTCGAAAATTAATTTGCTTTTATATTTTTTGCTTACTAAAAGAGCACGAGTTTTAATTTTTTTTAGAAGAAGGAACGTAAGTTAACATTTAATAATAATAATAAAATTAATTCTCGCGTGGTTTTATTAAGACATTCTACCTTATGAAAGTATTGCAAGTGTTAGCACTCTTAACGTGTGGTGATACAGGATATATCGCTGTGCGAATTTAGCACTGTAATAGTTAGAGACCGTGCAATAATTATTGATTAACGATATATTTAATGTCTTGTGAAAGGTCATATTATGGTAAGGTGTGGCTCTCTAGGCATTAAAATGAAGGGAAGCTTTCATGTGAGTTACCAGCTGGCACTGCAGCATTTGCATATGGCCACTGTGTTGACATTGGTAGATGTTTAAAAAAAATTATGGGTTTGCTTACGACGTATTGTAGTCATTGTTTATCGTTGTTTTAGATGCGTATTTTGTTCTTGAAAATGCCTGCTTCTTTATTAAAAGCATTAAAATTAGAAGCGTTAAATACGAGGGATTGTGCAGGAGGAATTGTACGACAGTGAACACAGATACCTGAGTGGTAATCCATAAATATAGAGAACAAACTTGAAGGAATTCAGGGTTTATATTACCGTTCCACCATCTTTTGATATCTTGTCAATTTTGTTGTGCTGCTTGATCTTGATGTCAACGTAGGTTTTTGGTCCTCTGTATTCTAACAAACCATCTATACATACAGAAGCAAGTATGTACATTCAATAAGTAAGTGATAGTGTTACCTATTCTAAAGCTTACTATCTAAATGACCATTGTCAAATGTAAATGCACGAAAAAAACCAATAAAAACGTTTTTCTAAAATGCAAGCAAAAAAGAATGTTAAAGGAGGGAATCACCAGACCACTGAAGAGATGAATCTAGGCATAACAAGACAAGGGAAAAATGAAGAAAATTGCAACACAGTTAAAGGAAGGGGTTACTCATTCCGAGCCAAGCTGGATCTCCTCTTCCTTTACCGGTTCTAGGCTTCCGATTATTTTTCTTGCTTTGTACTTTAAAATGGTGTGAGTTTTATGCTCGTTTGCTTATTTTTGGCTTTACTTCAATGTAGGTGAATATTGGTGAATTTATTTTCAGTTACTTATAAATGCAGTAACACGTTAGAATAAATTTACCTGCTGAGAGCACAACGCAGGCGCCGTAAAGGGTATATACCCGCTGCATTTTCATAATTTTCGCCATATTAGGTGGACAATGAGTACGGTTGTGCCTAGTCTCACACTGAAATAAAAATTTCCCAATTAAAATATTGTGGACATGAAGAACAGGGAGACTAGAAATCTATCTGTTTCTATGGCAAACATCATATGACGAATTCAGAAGACCGCTGTTCCTTTAATTTGTAGCCGATATATTGAAATGAGAATAAGTTTGTCGAATAGACAATGCATCGAAATTATTTTGAGAAGAGCGTCAGTAAGTAGAAAAGCTAGTCGATTTTTAAAGAGTACCTGCGAGCAGCCATCCTGGTGGCGGTGGTTGTCAGCATTGTGAAGTCGGGGCTTTTCGTGGATTATTTGGGCCGGTCATGGAACACCGATCTCGACAATTAGTTATGTTAAATCTAAAGTAATTAACTATAGAATACGGGTGTTAATAATTCTCTCATTATTGACAATACAACGTTACTTTTATTATTCAGCTCATCCTTTGACGCACTCAGATTCCCATATTGATATTTTACTGATTGATATTTTACAAATTTTGCAAGTATTTGTACTCAAAATTATTATTGTTGTACGTCAACACTTTGTAACACACAAACGAAATATCTTGAATAAACGAAGTCCTGTGTTTATCTGACAGGGCGCACACTTTTTCACAAAATCTTACTTGAATTATCTAGTTGGGGCCATCAGATGCGAGAGCAATTAAGTGCCTTAATTCTCCCGACACCGCAGTGCCTGATGTGCCACTCCTCTAGGACCTGCGAACGCAATTTTTTAGAATAATTAGATGATGCCCAAAAAGATAGCATTCCCTTCATGAGGTAGGTCGTGCCGTCATGAAAAATAGGGTTCAAATCCTTGGTTTCAATTTTTTCTAGCCAATATTATCGTTAGTATATCAGTAAACCGCTGGTAGCAACGGTTTATTGAAATACAAACGATAATTGGCCATAAAAATTGTAATGCATGTTTTTCAAGTTGGTCAGCCAAAATTGGAACAATTCTATGCAATCAAACAATTTACCATCGCATTTCGCTCCAAAATACTTCTAAAACGAAGAGTGTGTACACAGAACACTTACTTAGATAAAAAAATGTTATTGGTGTTCCTTTTTTACCCGTTTGAACAGTTAATAGCAGCAAAAACGTTGACCATGTTTGCAGCAGGCCATTAGTATGCCATAGTTTCCTGAGCCAACCCACGTTTTTCTGCCACGAAGATGGTTGCTGCCAGTTCAATTTGACACATGTGTTGTGACGTTTCATGCTATGTAGAGTATTAGTATATTACAAGGTCTTTGGTAACACGTTGCAGTAAATACACGGAGTAACTAAGGTGAAAATTGTAGCAGACAATACCGTATGTGTTCAGTTGCCAGAGGTATTGCCGGTGCAGTTTGACTATCGGTGCAGAATGACCACCATGGTCATTCGGTTATAACAAAATAAAAATGAGTCTCGCAATCAAAGACATACACAGACCACATATACTTACAGGGATAACTGCAGTTAAAGAAGATTCATCGACGTCATTAAATTGCCATAAGTCAACAAATGTAGTGTTGATCAAGGACAGGTTGTAATGTACCACTTCTTTTGCATGCAAGTCGTCAAAGCACGGCAGGTTTTTTGGACAGGACTGCTTCATCCAGTAGGCCAGCACATGTATCATGTACAACCAACCGGTCGTAACATCCCTACAAAATGTGACTGAAGGGAAGCTAATTGTCTGATTTCGAATAACTGTTACAGCCACGAGCACAGGATTGCTAAAATATAGTCGTAATCTGTCTGACACGTAGTAGGTGCAGAGTCCAGCACACATGGAAAACAAAAGGAACCAGAGTATTCTTCTCCATTTGGAAACTCTTTGGTCAGACAGAATACCAATCCCGGAAAAAGTGAAAAGATTGTCAGAAGATTTATCCAGTGTATCTGATTTTTTTCTGGAAAAAAAAGAAGAATAAACCTGTTACATTAGTTAAGAGGTCTAAATTTAGTACTATCATTTCATCGAAAATTTCCCTCTTAAGAATGTTTCAAATTGGTTTTCACAATACTCATAATTCGTACATTATATTATTAAAAAACAAAAAAGAACTCGTTTGATGTTTAAGTTTAACTGATTCGAAGTCAAAACATCAGAGGAACACAAATAAACTTTCCTGTAAGTTTTTATACCACAGTGGTGTTCCTGTACTGTTTACGGGCTCAGAGAATTGTCCTACTGATGCTTGTCAAGGTTGCCTTAATTAGCTTGAAACAGACCAAAATTGAGAAACACACGGTGCAGATCATGAAGATAAAACAAATTGATTGCATTCCAGTCTTACCATGTCAACTTGAAAATTTGTCAAGATTGAGTTCTTTCAAAAGTGTTGTTATATAAAAGGGTAGAGTTGCCCGATGACAGTGAATTGAAACCGTCTGAATGTAGAAAAAATGAGTTGAGTATTGAGCAAAATTGTTTACTGTGGGGAGCCGAGCAGTAATATAAAAAATACTGCGTATGAAAATCTTAAAAGAGTTGCATATAGGTCACAGAGGATTCGAAAGAATGAAGGCATTAGCCGGTTCTCTTGTTTGGTGGCCGAAATTAGATCAAGAGTTGTAAAACTTGGTAAAACCATGTAACAGCTGTCAACAGGATAGAGAAGAGAGTAATCTGGCACTTAATAGTGTGTAGCCTTAGCCTAATGCTTGTTTGGACAGGTTACAGACAGATTTTTGTGGACCCATTGAAGATAAATTGTAACAACTGATGCATTTTCGAAATGGCCTGAAATATTGTGCATGAACTTAACCACATCAGAGTCTGTTTACCAAAGTTTTGTGAAAATAGTTTGTTGCCAAAGGACTACTACACGTTTTCGTGACAGACAATGGGCCACAATGGAGGAGTGCTGAATTTCCTGCATTTATGAAGAACAACGGAATTGAACATATAACTAGGGTTTCATATAACCCTTCTTCCGATGGTTTAGCGTAGAATTGGTGCATAACTTTACGAGGTCATTAAAAACCGATATAAATAGTCTTACTTCGCACGAAGAATCAGTGGCCAGATTCCTGCTCATGTATCTCGTCATTCCGCATATAACGACGGGACACAAGCCATGCGTTTTCTTGATGGGGAAGTTCTGGGCACAGCATTAGCCCTATTAAGATTAATTTACGTGGGACTGTATAAAGGTGACAGTTCTCTTAAATTTCGCCTTATTTAAATAAAACCAGTAAACTAAAGTTTGTACCTGGAAATTTGGTCTGTGCAAGTGACTTTCGTCTTCGTGCCAAACACCACTGCGAAAAAATGCTGCCATCCCAACTGAGGGTCACAGGATTTGCACGGTCGCGCTGCATGGTTCTCAAGCTTAACAGTGGTACCGCCACTACTCTCAGTTAAGACTCGCTACTCCTAGTCTAATGCCAACTGAGAATGAGCCTATTGTGCTTGAGTCGGGGCTTGTAGTCTCTGCGAATTCTTAGCTGAAACATCCTCTTGAGTCACAGTCCAGCACTCTTACAAATCGTAATAATCGTGATTCGAGGGATTTTTCTAGACGTAGCTTGGCAGTTTATGTTTCAACCAAGTTGCCTACTACACCTGATGTCACTTCAATCAGCGCCATGGGTCTGGACAACATTCTCCCAGATTCGCAACCACGAAATCTTCTGTTGCCAGATACGCTCAACAGTTTTTTTGTGATGGGAGATAACCACTCTCTGCTCTTACTGACAAACCAAGTCAGTCAACAGAAACCTAGTGTCCTGTATACTCCATGGGTATCATGTTAGGTCTAGATAAGAACATGACACTGTGGTTATTACTGGACACATAAATGAATTTATTGCAGTCATACAAGAACTTAAATTCTCTGGCTAATGTGATCTTTCTTGGCCTATTTACAAGACATTTCAAGTAAAACAAAAACTGCTGTCATCCAATTTTCTATTACAGTGCAACGATTTACTGCGCGACCTCTGGGAAAAATCTGGGATTTCCCAGTATAAAATCTTACTTTGTTAATCTCTGGGATGAAATTCTGGCATATGGCAAGTGTGTTGCCAGCAACATCCACAAGTCTCTAAGTGTTAAAAGAGCTATTCTGAAAGCCTTACTAAACACACCACCTGTGGGCGGTGATGGAAATTGTATTTTTAATCAGGAAAACTACTTAAATGTAATGGATGTTCATTCCAATATTTTCCCAGTTCTAGACAACCGATTGTTTGCACGATAACTGGGAAACCTTTTGACAAAATTCGAAGCCAGTGTCTCTTAGCTACTGTTTTATTAATGCTTTTTGCCTTGTATCTTAAATATGTAACCTTCGTCTTCTGTTGGAACATGGGAGTCATGGCTTGGTCTTTGTAGTTGAAAATTGGCTGAATGGATCAGTTACTGATCAAGTGCTTGCTCATGGTTTGCCTTTTAGTCTGTTCAGACGAGACCGTGATTCTCATGCAGGTGGTGTTACCGTATTTGTTGAGAGAAAATGGGCTCTTAAGGAAGGTACCTCCTCTGTATCGTTCGAGGATCTGTGAATTGATCTAGGCACGGATATTAGAAGTATTCTGGGCCACATCCCAAATAACAAATATATTGTTGGTATCAGTAAATTGTCTGACTTTATCCGATCCTATTTTTTCGTTAAATTGCGTAACATTGTTGTGGGAGACTTTAACATGTCTCGTATTGATTGGATGCATTCCTAATGTAATGCTGCACATCAACGCAGCATTTTTCGATTATGTTACTGAACTAGGTCTTCTTCAATTGGTCGCTGCACCGATTCGGGTTGATAACATTTTGGATTTGGTTTTTGTCGCTTGTAATCGCGTAGAGTTTGATGTTGATGTTGTGGAGCATTTAAAAAATAGTGACCATTACATGGTAAATTTTTCCATTGCACTATGGAATGCACATGAAATGTTTGCTGAACGCTCAGTTATATTTAGTGTTGTAGATTTTGAGACGTTACGGGAAATATTAGCGGCCATTGATTGATCTGCTCACTTCGACAATTTGGAAGATGTGAAAGATCTCTAAGATATTTTTCATAAGCTCTTATTAGATGCCATTAAGCTATACTTCAAACTCAAACCGGACCTAGGTGGTAGAGCCAAATACCCGTCCTCCATTATGAAGTTAATTTTTCAAAAAAGTAGACTTTGGAAGAAGTACAAACTGCCGCAATAGTTTTATACAACAACTGTAGCAGAGAGACAGCACGTGCTGTGAAAAATCGTGTGGATAATTCTGAATATCTGAGGGATAATCCTTCTAGTTTGTAGCATGCCCGCCTCCTAACCGTATTTTTTTTTATTATTTTATTTCCTTATCCATTCAATCTACCTTGAAATCAGTGACTTGGAGTAAAGGAATGTCACTCAAAAGAATTAATGTGGCCTTGCTGGCTGCCTAAAGGTAATCTGCAGATTGCTCTGAGAGTGGCACCAGTCACTTCAGCTACACCCTCATGCCTGAGTGATGTTGTGGCATATTGTAAGGTATCTGGTGGAGTTGCTTAAATATATTGCCATAGAATGTTAACATAGAGTTTTATAGTAGAGATGTGGGGTATGTTGTTTGATTACACTGTAATGTTTTATGTAGATTAGACGGAGAGCATACATGCTCTTAATAGAACCCATTTATCCGTTTTGTCTTTGTTGATTTTGTCGATAAGCAAAATGAAGGAATCAGTGTTTCAGTTAATTTCAGGGCCATTTTCAGGGACAGTAGCCCGATACGTTGACTTATTTATTTTGTAGATGTACTACTTCGGGCGCTGAGTTAAATTGTTTCAGATTTGTCGGCATAAAATTATTGAATGCACGACCTTGTTTTGTGCTTATCACATGATAAACCACTGTTACCTTGAGAAATGAATAAGAATTTCGTGTAACAAATTTAACCAAGCATAACTGGTGCTCTTTTGTTGTTAACTAAAGGTCTTACCAAATGAAAACCTAAATTCATTGGAATAATTTAGTTACTTAAAAGTGCGTACATTACGTTTGGGGAAGGGGGAAGACTGTGAAGGAGAGACACAGTCGGGGAAACAGAACTTCATAGATATATTTAAACTCATCCGCCTTTCGATGGGCCGGCTTCTAGTTTTAATATAACAAACGAGCCCGAAACCAATTAACTGCTCACCCAGGGGATGTTTTGAGCAGGAAGATGCAGCGATAAACGAATTTAAGGTTGCATGGACATGAGACCAAAACATGCCTTAAGATTCATTTTGATTTGCACCAGGACGATGGAGACGAAAATTTGAGGACCCTATTCGTGACAAACCGAAGCCCACTGTACAACAGCATAAAGTCGTAAATTCTGCCCAATGCTGTCGGTGAATTCAGGTCCGAGAAGATGTGCAACACTTACAATTTATACTAACCTCATCAGCCATATCACAGTAAAACCAAATTTCAAATGGGAGTGTTTGCTAAGCCTTATTGAGTATTCTCAGCTTCAAACTGTTAGACTTGCAGTTGATAATGCTCACGAATGCTGAGTATAGAAACTCCTATTTGAAATCTTTACTTTTTATTGTCATATGGCTTTGGTTGAGTATAAATTACATATATGTAACGCTGTATCCATTTTCAGGCTGCTAATGAATCTTCTTTCATAAATAAAAATGGAGCCTTTTAAAAATCTTGGCAATAGAACCTTGATTACAAAACATCTAATGCTTTGGTTCAGTTTGTGGGAACAAATAAGAACCGCACTTCTAAGACTTACCTACGTCTTCTGAGTGTGTAATTAGTGATTGGAAATCCTGAACTGAAATCCGTTAATGGTACACTTGTCTTATTGAGGTCACCATATTTATTGCAAGTTGTGCTCGTAAACAAAGGAGTTTTTCCTCTGCGTTTCCCAAATCTTGAATTATCAAATCTGGTGTTCGTGGTGCCAGCATAAGGCCGATGCACGTAAAAATACATCATATTCTTCAAAACATCAACAGTTTATGCAGTGCACAGAATGTTCCCCACCAATGAACAACTCAAGTAGCGACGTAATGAATGACCGCTTACTCAGCTGACTACGTATGGTCGATACAAGCAGGACGTTGTCTCTATATCCGTTAAAGATTCTTAGCGCCATGCATTAATATTTCATTCAGTGATAATGCAGCACGCATGTCATATAAACAGAGTGAAAGATCAATATCTTCTATAGGCTGTAACGGTAACCCTTCAGAGACGATGAATTGATGTCGTCTTTTATCTCTACATTCTTCAAAAATAAATTCTGTAAAAAAAGTGCTCATGTCCCATGAACACCTTTTGTAACTAATAATTAGGAACAAAAATCAATAACGACGTATCTCCTGAAATGGTCCTGCTTGAGGCACGTGAGGTCATTTTGAATTAAACGATGAATAAATTATGAATGGCTACTTCTTCTTTCTGATGCATGCCATCTCATACCGGTAATGAAGCAGGACGATTAAATGGCATGAAATTCTTCATCCGTTCGCATAGCAGACTGTTTTTTTTTTTAGCTACGGAACTTTTTATGTATTTAGTTGGCATATTAAGTTCGCTATCTTGGCCGATTGCCCTTCCTAAATAGGTCCCGTACATCTCTGTATTAAGGCACCTTGTGTCTGCCACAAGGAGGGTTCCATAGAAAATGTTCTAGACGTTGTGTGTAGTTTGTTACGATTTCAGAATCAAACAGTTATACTATTTATTTTAAGTGGTTTAAGGCTTTTTAATCAGTCCCATAAAATTTCCTGAATTAAATGGGAGCCGTGTTATGGACTATAGCCGTTGGAAGACGACAATAATTAGGTTAAATCTGTAATCCCGTGGTATAAATGACTTTAGGTCAATAATTTTGTTTATAGGTTATTGGGAAGAACGTATCACCCGTTTCAAATGAACCTAATTATATTAATTAAATTACATTCATTACCGTTGAATTAGAAAAGAGTACATACCACTATTGTTGTTTGTCGTTTAGGTTCTCTGCTACCACAGCTGTTTCGTAATACAGCAGATGAGGCGCCATCAATGTGAAAACTGAGGACAAATAATTGCCTGCAATACATTTTCTAAATATGCTTAGTTTAATCCTCAATATTTTATGTTATTTTTCTGTGTCATTACGAAATCCCTAACCAGAAAATAATAAACAGCAAGTCGATTGATCATAAATTTGGACCCTACCTCGGTTACGTTAATCATTCAATCACTTAGTTACCATGGTGTTCACGAACGCATAATTGTCCCGTGGGGCAGATAATTTAGTTTGGATTCGTGTACCGTAAACAAAACCGACCAAACCTTTGCAATAAAAGATATCCGTCTCTTAGTGAACCATTCCATTCTATGTTTTTATTGAGGCCCTAGTCTGATGCCATGCGCCCCATAACTAATACCATTTCTTAGAGCTACAACACCAAATCAACTCACTACCTATTTGCAACAACAATGACTTCTGACAATTAGGTACTGAAACGATAAGCGTGTAACACTCAAGCATGTTATAATCTACTGTTGGATGACAATATTTGCGTTCCTATTTGGAACACACTCAGTGGAAAGATTGTGTCTGCACTGTCGATTTCGACCTTTCGTAAGGTTGCTTGACGAGGAACCATTCACGTTTTTCCGAAACGTCCTTTACTCCCGGACACCTAATGGTTTTTTTTCCTCACCAGCAACCTACTCCCCTTTTCCCTTTGAGAACTGTGTTGTGGTTCCAAACAAATCCGTCTTCTTAAAATATACCATTTAAAAAAAATTGTTAATGGCATGTAGGCTGCTTGCGGTAGTCCAGCTACCCTGTTTTATCAGGTTGGCCTTTGATTTATTTACATATATTTATTTTTTTTTTAAATTATTATTATTTTTTTAAGTGTTGACAAATCCCACTATTTGTCGT
>JAHWFP010166968.1:0-65229 GCA_023313725.1 Lithobius niger
ATATTTAGTGTAGGACGCACAAAGAGGCTGCAAATAACTAAACATAAACTAAATGCTGGAGCAAACGAAAGCCTATGAAAATAAATATGAGACGTAGCTTAGGCCTGCTTGAAAAAAAAAAAGCTAAAATAAAAAAAGGCCAGAAAATAGTAGCAGTACGTCATGCCAAAAGGCAAAGAGTCCAAACTTAGGCGAGTGAGTATTATACCCAGATTTTTAAAGAGCATTAACAAATATGGTAAAATCATTAAAATAAACACTGCTGAATACAAATTTAAAATACAGTTCTGGTAGCTTCGCCGATAATAGGCCCAAGCCTGTTTAGTTTTAATGGCCGTTTTATGCATTGGCCAGTACTGCGCTGCTTTTTACAGTGAAGAATAAAACTTGTAGTTTGCATTGTATTACTTTCGGTGATCGTTAGAATGCGTTTCTTTTTGGGAGTGGTGGGAGAGGGAGGCTGTTGCAAGTGGAGGATCTAAGTACCGTAATAAAACCAAACAATCAATAAACAAACACCCGTCGTAGCATTTTCAGTTTCAGTTCTGTTTAACAATTTAACCAACAATCGGCCTCTGTGCATTATCACTATGGTTGTAACAATCAATCATGGGTTAGGTAGGCTGCAAGTAAAAAGTTATCATATCAAAAACCAAAACTAGTAAAAGGGGTCGCCAAGTTCCGAATGGTTCGGCCTTTTACAGGAGTGATATCAACACATCAAAACATTTCGCAAGTTAATCGCACCGACTAATAGTTCGATTGTTAAATGAAAAATGTGAAAATTGCTTGCTGCGCTGCTTTCAAGTATTTCAATTAACTTTTGAAAGTCGTAGCGAAAGAGCTAGCGTTTGATATCACGACTTCACACGGCAAAGAAAGCTTGGAGGGAATCCTTTACAAGTTTTGTTTTGGGGAGATACCACATTTTATGGTCCAAATTGATGAGAACCATTTTTTTTCCTAGCAGGTACGAGAAGAAAAGCAAGTCGTAATATGACCCAAAGAAAAGGAACTCGATCGTCCATCTGAACATTTTTGAGAATGTTGGTATTCTTCTAACAAATGGGTAATAATTCTTAACACGTTATATGATGTCGTGATATTTCGGTTTTTTTTTACGCCAAAAGTTAAATACAGCAACAAACTACTGACTCTGAGGAGTACTAATAGGAATGCTGGCCACTTCATATTCACTGGTTTGTAATTTTAACACTTTAACACTTAAATCACTATTAAAACGCCAACTTTTGGCTTGAATGTTTCAACGAAAGTCCCATCCTGAAAGCCTGTCGCTTATTTTGGATCCAAAGGTTGGTGGTTCTTATAACTTTATTGACAAGCGGATTCTTTAGTTTACTTTTTTTTATCTAGGTGAAAAAAAGCGACTCGACACACCATACTTATGTTGCAGTTTAAGATATTGTTGTTTGTTATTTTCAGATTTATCGTCGCTTTCAGCAGAATAAGCTCGCTCACAACGAAGGCGGATAATTTTACTAACGTCTTTACGACTCAGTAACTAAAACGTACGTGAACGTGGACGTGGAGAGAGCAGCGAGCTTCATTTTTTAGTGTTATTTGCAACCTTATTCACACTACGAAATACTCAGTCCTCTTCCTCATCCTAATCATAACCTACCTATTACGCATCTTGTGGAATCCTCCTGCATTTATGATGCTTTAGTCATTGCCGATTTATAGATTTATGAGGTTTACCATTCTGGTTATTTTAAATCGCCACACCATTAGAAATTGGGGGAATCATGTGTTCCCGTATATTTCGCGTACGGGTTCTTCTGCATTTGTATTAAAAAGGAACATACGGGTTTTAATTAAAAATGATTGTATTTTACTTTGACTTAGGTAGGCAGATTTGTACTTCATTAAACCTGTAAGACGTTACGATCAGACGACACGTATAGAATTAATTAAGCCATCGTACATAATGATCGTGTTGATAACGTTTAGGCCAACAACGCCAAAAACACGCAAGGTGTAACAACACTTTCAAATGCCGGGGAGAGGAGAGGTCTGCTTTAGTTTCTGAACAGTTTCAAGCTCATGCTGACACTACGCCCACCTCGTTCTGACGCCTGCACGTTGGTTCTGGCCTAATGGTCCCCCCCCCCCCAACCTCCCCTCCTCCTCCTATTTCCTTAGCGCCTATACCACATTAGCAAGCAAGAGACCCCGCCTCGCGCTGCTAAAAGCAAAGTTTAATTTGTCAACATCGTCTGCCGAGAAGAAAATTTAATTTGCACGAGGCGCAGCCATCGATTGTAAACAAGACCCGGGTCCCCGAGGAACCCGCGCATGCGCACAGCTTGCCCGACGCCCGCCCGCCTCTGACGTCGTACGCCCCCGCATCGATCAGATTCCGTGAGTTCCCCTAAGGAAAACTGCTGACCCAAAAGGCCATCAACAAAGAGTGCAAGGGGTACGGACATTGACGGCAACTTCCATGTGATGTAGAGGCCCGTATTATGATACCCAAGTATGTAAAAAAAAAATTAATTCCTCCGCGTGGAACTATAATTACGCAATGGTTAGATTTTGTAGTCCTTTTCGTTTCGTTAACATTGTCTTGGAAAACGCAGCACACTGTTTAAAGACAGATGTATGGCCTCTTATCGAACGAACTATGGATTAGGCCAGTCCTACCTATTCGTCAGCGGAACTTCAACAGAGATTCGAAAAACAATCGCAGCAGTAGACTATAGTTGGGAAAGTCTGCATCCTTCTGGTTCACCGTTCACCTGTTAAGAGCTAATTTATTCCGCTAGGGGATAAATTAGATAGTAACAGGTGAACTAATACGTGGACTACGAGGGAATGAATTAACTGCGTAGAATATAGGCTTTTCCAGCTATTGCAAATTTTGAGAAAGCCTGCATTATGTCTAAACTAGGCCTAATCTATGCTTAAACTACAATGGAGTCCACGATTTGTCCGTAGGCATGTGAACTTTTCCCTCTAACTCTCAGCCATGAAGAAGAATATTCAAAGGGCGTTGATATCAATATGGAGCTGTGACGTCCCTGCGAACTGCAAGTGAAACACACTCTAGTTCTCTCCACTGCAACGAAAATACTTTAAAGGTATATGAATTAACGACACATACAAATCATGAAGAAAGGTCAAAAATTTTCAACTCTTTGAAAAAAAATTCATATTTTAAACATGCCAAATGACGAAGCCAACACTGAATAATTTTCCTAGAATGTTTGATGGTAACGAACTGTGTTTCTTTGGCCGAAAACAATAAATACCTTTGGTGCGTTAGCTCACATACTAATATTAAAAGGCCTACAAGCTCTCGTTTAATACCATGCACATTGAGGAACGTTCGACTATACGTCAGTGAATTCTACTGTCTGGGATGTGTCACTTCCAAGCAAGTATCACGATGATAGGATACAAATGGCATGGGGACAGAAAACTGCAAATTTTCCAGACGTTCCCATGTACTCAGCAGTATTCACGAAAATCCGCGTATGTGGTTAATGTAGAAGGGGAACTCCTACAAGATCGTAAATTCTTCCCATTTCCTGCCTGAAAGCACCCGGCCTTACCCCACCATTTTGTCGGCACGATTGCCGAGTCAAAAAAACAAAATAAAAAAAATCTTTTAGGCCATGCAAAAAAAATTGTTTGGTTAACGGGCGAGGTTGCAAATTGAAGCACCAGGAAACCAGGTATTTTATTGTATTTTTTATTAACTGCCCACATTGCTATGACATGTGCCTAGCTCAAAGCTGAAAGAGTATGCAGTCAGCCTAAAAAAGTATAATGTTCTGCTAATTTGTTATTTATGTGGTCATTGTGGCTGAGTTGTGAGAGAGCTCAGCCTGGTTGCTGGAGGTTTGCGGATCTGGTCGAACCCCTGGAAAGAGGACCTTGGCAAAGTCCCCGCCAGGACTGCCGGTCAGGATAGCGTGAGAGGCTACCATGCTCCTTCGGCGGCTATGGGAACTATTCTGGAAAATTCTGGACAATTTTTCGGCCCCTACGATGATCGGAGGTTTCCCGGATCGAATCCCCTGGTTGAATAATACGTTCAAAGTATTATTCGGTGCGATTAAGTTGGCGAATGTTTTGGTGTGTTGATATCACTCCTTTTAAGGGCCGAACCATTCGGAACTTGGCGGCCTCTTTTATCAGTTTTGGTTTTTGATATGACATCAGTTCTTTTTTTTTAAAAGTGTATTAAACTCAACTCCACTACCGTGCAGATGTGTAATAAAGTGGCACGTCAACAAGAAATTGGTTTTCAACAATTTGCTACTACCTTTTGCCTATAGGTCGAATCATTCTCAACTTGGTCACCTCTTTATAGGTTTTTGGTTTGGTTTTAATTTTGTTGTAATTTGTTTTAGTTCGTTAGTTTTGGTGTGTTGATGTCAGTCCTTTGAAGGGCCGAACCACTCTCGACTTGGTGGCCTCTTCACCAGTTTTTGGCTTTGTTTATTTTGCTTTGTTTTTAGAGTTGATTTATTTTTCGTGAATTGGACGTGAATACAATTTCTTTGGCAACGTTGTTTAAATTTATCGTACTACACTAGTGATAAATACTTGATACTTGGGTGGGTGACCACCTGGGAATCTGGCTGTTGCAGACATAGGGCTTTAGGGCTTCGGGCAGATGACCAGGAGTGGTTAACGCTCGTTAAACCCTTTAAACCCTTTAAACCCTTTACTACACTAGTGTGTGTTTTGGCACGCACGTCAGTATACACGTTGTCACGTTGTCATTGTCTGAACTTTGGCTGTCCAATGAGAGACGATGCCGACAATACTAACAATGGTTATAACAATATTTTCGTACTTACGCGCCATCCCACGCCATCGTCGTTACACCCCTAGGCTCCTAACCATAAAAGGTACGCAGTTCGTATCGTATACTGTAGCCATTCGTCCAATTTCATAGCTTGAAGCCTTCCCGTTATCTCGGTATCAATGAATAATCACCCTATGGAAATTAACACGGCGATGAGCGGACTAGAATTAGCTAGCTAGCTAGTTCTAGTCCGTTCATCCCCATGTTAACTAGCTAGCTAGTTACACATTTTCAACGTTGAGGGTGAGATTTTGCATTGAAATCAGCTTAGCTGGCATTCCTGCACGAGTTAATTTTTGTCAGGTGGGTCATTGCTCTTGATTTCAACATAATTTAAGCTTTTGTACCGCATTATTATTTTTCCCCAAGTACCTGAAATGTGCCCAACTATGCTTCAAGATATAAGACACTGACGCTATGGCGCCGCGCTACAATGGTTTACAACCTAGACAATTGAATTGATTAGATGTTTGTTGTGATGATTGTTGCCTAACTTGGCGCTACACACTAGCGTGTGTCTAGAAATTAACTTTGCATGGCCTTCCTACTCGTCAATACTCGACTATCCTCTCATCGAATTGTTTCGTTTTGAGCTGAGCTACAGAACTACAGACAGCCACCAGCGAACTGGTGATGTAGGAGTGAAACGAGGAGATTATTGTCACTGAATATAACCAATTTTTAAGCCTATGGGTCTTTGTTAATATCGCAACTTTGCGGTCCGCCATTACATGAAGCTCTGTTGACAAAACTTGAAGCTGTAGCCCCGACAGGTGGAGTTTAAACATTTTGAAATATGGGGCTAGCCAAACCAGAGAACCAAAATGAAGCAAAATAGACAAATTCTTGTTTTTCTTCTGGGGAGGTACCGTTGGTCTGTCCTCTCTACAGATGAAACTACACCGCCTAAAATCATGGGAATAGGTTTAAATCACTTATGCAAACACCTGTTCTCTGCTTGTGGAGCAAACATTTGTAAAAAACGAGCTGATCAGTGTAATTCTCCATCACCAAAGGGGGGCAGCAAGAAGAGTACACCTTCGCTTAACCATTCTGCCCATAATGTACTGCCATTACTCCTTATACGCCATTCTCTTGGTTAGACCACATTTAACTGTGCCACCTCTAATCGTATACACCCCATCGCAGACCAAGTTCAATACAATAGCACAGTGAAGTCTTTGTTTTCTTGGGGGGGGGGGGGGGGGGGTGATAACTAGTGGACTTGTAAACTGAGAACCAGGATAGTTTGTTACAGGGAATGACCACGGTAATACCACTGAGTAGGCTTATCTCTCACGGTTTTTTTTAGGTAATGGAAAAGAAATACTTTTGATATACCGGCCAATCACAGCAGGCTTATTCTGATCAGCAGTTTGAAAGGTCTACCTGGTGGGCGATTAGGAAGTGTTAATTTTAAGAAAGAAATCAGCACTGCAAAATGTTAAAATAAAAAAAGTTAGCCCACACACCAGCGCACGCACATTATGTAAAACAAAAGCACGCAACGTTTCGGTGATTCATTTACCCCGTTTTCAAGTGCAATTTAAAAATTCGCTGTAAAACTTCGTTAAACACAACACAAAAATCGTGACAGCTATAAGCCCAACTGAGAAGCAAATTAATAATTAAAAACACTAAATTACAAAAATTGAACACATGCTCAACTTGGTCAAATCAGGTGAGCAGTGGGAGACCAGCAAGTCAACTTCTGTCCGGTAAATGCAGAAAACAAGTGCAGCTTACTGATCGTGTATTAGTTTAATACAGATTTCAGCCTGGGGGGCGTAGGGGAAGTTACAAGTTCAGTCATATTTTGATATTCCGATAGGTGTAATAGTGGTACATATTCTTTAATGCTTTTATTATCGGGCGTGATGTGATTGTGAACTAGGGGGAAAGGGGGTGGTTTGTGTGAAAGAATTAAAAGAGTTTCTAAATTAATTCTAGAACGAAGCTGGCTGTCAGTTAAAAGGATGGGTGTTTTTCCATGTTTGGCGTGTTCCCTGTATTTAACCTGTCTTGGGACGTTCCTGTTGTGTAGTGCGGCACAAATTGAGTTAGTTTGAAGCTTAAATTTAAAATTATATTTGTGGGCCATAACGGTTTCTCAGTTTTGCTTTTATTGTCCCATATGGGTGGCGCTGCAAGGAATCCTGTAAACTGTATTTTTTTATTTTTATTGCGAACCTTTTTTGTTTCTATCGACCACTTTTTCTTGGATTGTGAGTTGCTTTAGTTAGGGTGATTCCTGAAAATGAGTCTAACATTATTGCCTGCTATAATGTTAGACTCTGTATAAAATGTGAATAAAATGAATGCATTTGATCAGTAAGCTTCACTTCTTTTTTGCATTTGCCAGAGAGAAGTCAACGTGCTGGACTCCCACTGCTCACATATTTTGACCAGACTGAGCATGGGTTCGATTTCTGGAATTTTAATATTTAAAATTTTTTTTTTTAAGTGTGCTTGTAGCTGTCACGATTTTTGTGTTACATTGTGTTTAACGAAGCTTTATAGCGAATTTTTTTTAATTGCACTTGAAAACGGGGTGAAGGAATCCCTGAAACATTGTGCTTTTATGTGCACGTTTTGGACTTGTAATAAGTGATAATCGCTATTGTGCAAAGTGACAAGCAGGAATCACAATAGTTGGCAACACACAAAACCAGAATCGTATACTGCAACATACTAAAATGGCTTAACTAATTGCTTAACATAGTTCTCACGAGATATCTGATTAATATCCTTTCCTACGGCGGGTAATTATCGATTTTTTTGGAACATTCAAGTTTTTGCTTCCATAAACTCGCTCTTGCTTGTGTTGGCTATAATGTCCCTCCAACCTCGCCATTTTGTCGCGCGGAATCTTAATAATTAGCCAACACAAGTACTCACGAGTTTAATGGGGGCAAAAACTTCCGTGCTCCAAAAAATTATTGATAACTACCGTAGCACTCGGGTTATTACCTATGATATGGCATCATAAGATAATTATTTCGCTTTGGTTCCTCCGTTTTGATTTAATGGAATGTCTTATTCCCATTGCCACCCTAGCCGGCCTACTTTAAGTACACATAATTTTTCTCAATAAAACGTTGCATTCACAAGCTGATTAAAACACTTCGCCTATGTACTCACTGTTTTTTCTTTTTACTTCGAAATGCAACTCGTAATTGTCGAAAAACGATCGAAATTAAACTAGTAAAGAGAGAGTAATTACTTTTGGAAATTTTCAGATTAACTAAGAGCTGTCTACGTGTTTGTAGTTGCTACAGCCAGTGATATATTCTGGCCTTTCCCAAATTGTTGTGTTCCGGACAAGGTTCATTAGTATTGAAAATCAAATAGTCCAAAAAGCACTTATCTCATTTCGTCGATTTTCCATAGCATAAGTCTTTAGATATTCAGCGACCTATCTACTAAAATTATTGATATTCAGATTTGAATAAGGCATAAGCGTTTTATCCTAAGGAAAGTTTTAAAACTTAGTTCTTCATTTCCATACAGAGAAGTACTGGGGAATACATAGAGCAAGGATATCCTGGAAGTTAACAGTTTGCCACATTCATAAAAAAACTAGAATGTAACACCGCATAACTAATAATTTTAACCAAAAATAACCTAATACTAAATCACCTAATAATTAATAATAACACTTCATACACATTAAACACTACACGCCTATACAGTTTAGAGGTTGGTCAGCCGAAGTCAGAACACGAAAAGGGACAATTTTTGCTATGAATGATAATTGGAAATGCCTATGATCTTTTACATGCCGCAGCCAACATGTGCACAAAACATCACAGGATCCTTCTGTTCCCGAAAATGTCCAGGGGTACCTGAGGTTAGGTTTGAAACATGGACCTATACACTATGCACTATACGCACTATTATATACACTATAATATATTAGGCATATTCCAAAGCGCCCTGACGCACGATAGTAGTTGATTATATCCAACAGTGCACTAGAGTTAAATTTAACCGTGTGGGACCAAGCGATACACAAGGGTCAAAGATCCACCACTTACAACTCTCATAGTCGAATTCTCTGCAGGTCATACCAAATTTAAATAAACAAACACATACAGCTGTAAGTCATCCTCTGTTGCCTAGGCCCACAAGCATTCTCGGCAGAATGAAGCCCTGGTCACTTATGGAATCTTAATAACAGGTTCGGTGAGTCATCTTCATGCCAGTGGAGGAGGACCATATCGATAAAGGTGTTGACAGTGATCTGGTGAAGGACTAGGCTGCCAGTTCGAATCAGGGTCATGCGATGAAACGTAAGTGCATAAAAGTGGCTTATTGTGCTTCGTTATTTCTACTGTAAGATTTTTGCTGTTTGGCTTGTTTTCCTTTTTTCTTTCTAGGTGATACAAGGGGCAGTCTAGGAGAAAGTGCTCCACGTGTTCCTGATCAATAGCACAAAAACACGACGTAGGTGAAAGAACACGATCCATCTATGAAAAATGGGCATTTAGAAGCAAATGCCCTGTAAGAAACGCTGCATGAAGTGTTAGAGCGACAATAACCAGCAATGACCTGTATTTTCATGAAAGCGCTGACGCCAAGGCCATCTGAGAGTAATAGATTGCTTCCAGAGCTTATTAAGAGTTGTGGCGAGTTGAATTCCTCAGTGGAAATAGATTCGCTTCCGTATTTTCTGGCCGATTTAAACAAACTAACTGCGTTTATCTGTTGATGTTAATTGCATCAGAAAGTTCTGTGAACATAATTAGGCTTAAGTCATAATGAAGTGAGCAGAGAACCATTATTATCACGCAAAAGAATCATAACGCTCACCTTTCACTTTCAAATAGAAAAAAATCAGCTTATAGCTGCGCGCATGTAGTTTAATCCACGCAGAGAAGGAGAAAGAAAAAAAAAACTTTTCAACTCTCATAAGCCTAATGAAAGTAATCAAGAACGTACCCATATATAAACACCCGTAACTAACACCTTTCCCCCACCCACGCCTCGGGGTGCCCGAAACAAAGCCAGCGTTGATTCGTCTCGCACACGCACGCGCCGCTGCTAGCAGACAGTTGGCGGCTCCGAATCTGTGACGTCACGGGCACTCGCGTAGCTGATTCTACCTGTACAACTTGACGTCCTCGTTATGACGAAGGGAGAAACACATACAACAGAAACGAGGTTCGTAGTAGAGAGGTGGGGACCATGATTGATTGGTTCTGTCGGAAATTGCTGCGAAATGATCTGAATGAAGGTGAAGAACGGAAGTAGCAAGTGAGCGCGTGAGATTGATTGAAGGCACCCAAGCCCACCCTTCGTGTTCAACCTAATCAATTTGGCGAGAAGGGGGTAATTTTACCGCTTCCCCTTCTTTCCTGATGGGTTTTGCTGCATAAAAAATTATAGGCATGGAATTTGAAAGGTATTTATAGAGCTAGAGTCGAGTTGTAGGCCCTCTCGTATCCTTATAGGCAAAGGATCTCCAGCTGTCACTCATTTTCTACGAAATTTGTTTATTTCAATGCATACTAGAGTCTTTTTTTTCCGATGGCGCATGAAATTTGTAAGGCCTCACAACGACTTGCGGAAATAAAATATTTTTAAAGAAACGCTTATTTTTGAGAATACGCGACACTAGAATGTGCACGAATGTATTCTAATGAAAAGTTACAGCCCTGCCTTCTTACAAAGTATTTAGCAGTTTTGATTCTTTTCTGTAATGTTATTTTTTTTTCAATCCATATATTTGTTGAATGAGATATTTAGTATACCTGCACAAAGATTCGATGGGAAATTCGAAAATTTGTGCCATGATTTTGTTGGCACAAATTGTATGTTAATCTAAGCACACTGTAGTGTCTCACCCAAATGATGAGATGACGTCATGCATGCGTACGCATATTTGATTGTTTAGGCCGCCCGCGCACAGAGCGACTTGGCCGCGCGGCCAGGTTGCTGCAGCCAATGAAAATTATTAGTACGTGGTTTTACATAAACGGTAAGCATTCTCATTGGCTGCAGTGACCTGGCCGCGCGGCCAAGTCGCTCAGTGCGCGGGCGGCCTTAAGCTTCGGTGTATCTCGTGTCCTACAGTCAGATGGGAGCGTCCATGTTGTAACTATCGCTTTGTATTCCACCAGTTCGTCACAAACTGTAAATTTAGCTTCACGGCTCCAGGCAAGGTGATTTAACATTGCCAAAACCCTGGTAATAATTTCCCAGCACGCGCGAGAACTGGAGTGGATTATGTGACGGAAAACCAAGCAGTGCTACATAAAAATACAAACAACGTTTCAAAAATTTTCAATTTTCGTCATCAAGTTAGCAATAAAATTAAAGCATGGCAAAAGCCACTAAGTCATCCTACGTTAAAAGCATAAAACAGTTATTTAAAACGGATAAAAAAAACCAATTTCGCCCCTCAAAAGAGGCAGAAAATGAGGCAGAAACCGGAGTGGAGACAGGAAGCAAGACATGCAGTTTCTACTCCAGTTGGCCTTGGCTTGAGAAACAATGCTTCTTCTTCACGTAAAGGTCGTTTAAACGCTACTGCTTGCGAATTAACACGTGCTTGGACGAATCACAGCATAAGTCATATTTTTCACATTTTTTAAAGTACGTTTTCTGCAAAAGTTAAAATTGTCACTCGTTCGGCAGCTGACAGGAAAGGGTCACGAGTCAAAACGAGTGGTGGAACATGGAGTGGCATTACCTTGGAGACTGCCGCTTTATGCCACTCCTGCTACTAACCCATTTCTGTGAACATAGACCTACTAGCTTATCCCTTCCCCCAATGAATGAGTTTTCGGTCTTCATCCAGTACAAAATAACGGACTGGGTCAGAAGGGTTTCCTTTACTCTAATTCTGAATATTATTTGCCGTCGCCTTGAGCAGTTTATAAGTTAAAAACTAAAAACTTTGGGGTCCCATTTTCTACCGCTATGTTGGATTTTCACCAACAGTTTCATTCCGAAGATTATTAGGAACAGGCTTGGTTTTAATATGATAAACGGTTTAAAAACTGCAAGCCCGAAACAATTATGTTGAATCCCACTTTCTGCTGTCATCTTGCATTTTCACAAAGGTAGCACTGAGCTGGCCTGACAATTAATCCTTTACTGCCGAACGTTCAACATAATGGACGGCTACTGAACGGCAAAAAAATAAGATCCAACGCGCAGAGCGAGCTTTGTGAGGAGTGTCGGGGACCCTGAGCTAAGCAAGCAGCAACACCCCAGTGGTCAGCATCCTCGTCTCTAAACCAAGTGAATGCCGGATCGAATCCCGCGACTGATTCAACTATCATTTATAAAATAATGCAGTGAGTTCGGCATGGGCACTAAAGGGCGAAATCCGTATCATATCAAAAACCAAAACAGGTAAAAGAGCCACTGAGAGGAATGTGACCCTTCAAAGGTGTGATACTAAGACTAAAACAGTTGCCTCGTTAATCCCATCAATCAAAAATATAAATGTTAAAGGAAAAACATTTCAATGGTCAAATTGCTACTTTCGGTGTCAATGTACAAGTATTTCCTTTGACGTCTGTATGTAGCATTATTTGGTAGAATTAGCTTGACTAGTGGTTTGGTTTGTTGATCACTACTTTGATGGGATGAACTACTGTCAATTTGGTTGTCCTTTTGCTAATTTTGGTTTTTTAATAAGATTCTGTAAGAATGAGAAGTTTGGAGAGTATTCAGGCAACCAATTTGCGTACTACAAAAATACATACACCATATAAGGAATTTTTTAAGATTTTAGTTTCTTGTCAAGCATAGATGAGTTGGCTAACAGATTAATGCGTAGACCTATTAGGAGATAATCTTGAGATAATCAAGATAATCTTGTGACTTGCCAAACGCTATAGTATATTGAGTCAAAGTTGTTCACTCCTCTTTTTTACTCAACTTTGCAAACTCCTAAGACCACTTTTTTGCATTGTCTTTTTTTTTCGATCTGAAACAATTTGACGTTTCTATATTATTGACACACGTCATCATCCTCGCAGCTTGGCAACCGTTGTCACGCACAACAAATCTTACATCCAAGGTACGAATAGTGTGTGCGAACCGGGAAAGCTCCGTAAGGCCGCGAGATGGCCGAATAAACTTCATAGCTGCTGAAGTCGCCTCTTCAGCAACTATGGCAAGTCTTTGGCAGAGTCCGTCTTGCAGTTGTCGATAAGATTGATATCTTCAGGAAGCTCTGCCACTGCTCAGCCAGCATGGCCACAATAGAGAGAGACTTCGTTATGTTAGTTAATGCAGGTTTAACTCATGTTTGTTAATTTCACATCACTGAAATTCCTTCGCTTGAGATTTATTGCCTCATAGAGTCGGCCACGAAGAACGAGACCTTACAGCCACTCAACATGCTGTATCTCGTTCCCATTTATCTATGGAAGGACAACTTCTGACCGCACATTTCTTTTTAAAAATCTCTCGATAAACAAGGGAGAACAGCAACTGTAACATCTTCGTTCTGTCATCGTATCCCCCTTCTCGATCGCTTCCCTCCCCTTTCGGCCCCTCGCCGTACATCTAGCACATAATTAGCTACTAATGGCTACCATTACTGACCATGGTCCGCGCAATAAATTTGTCGTCGTTTGCTCCCAACATTTGTTTCCCTCCTCCCCCACCCAGCAAGCAAGCAGACCACCCCATTTGGAGGGCGGGTTATGTCACCGCCACCGCCCTGCAGGCCCCAAATTGAATTCTCGCGTGAGGCGAGATCATCGCAGGAACCTCGTTTCACGCTCGGAAACACGTGTGATTTCCCGCCAAATCCAACGGCTAACGGCAAGAAAATGGAGGAACGGGCCGTCTGTCTTCGTACAAACACAGGTTAGAAACCGAAGTACCTGCAAGTGGAAGAAAGAAACACCAGCGAAGAAGAGTGCGACAGAAAATTATAGGGTTAAACGGAGGTAGAACCTAACGGAAAACCTTTAAGTGTCCACAAAAAATAGTCCTCGAATATGACTCATGACTCTCCGAAAGAAGCAACAATAAACCAAGAGTATTCTACTGTAACGTAGTGTTTATTCGAGGACTAATATTCATCAGCGAACTCAAACCTGAATCCGGTGACAGCCTACCTATAGTGTTAGACTCCGCCGTCGTATCAGTTCTTAGATGGCCGAGGGGACTTATGCAACTCGACTCTTCAATAAAAGAAACAGTCAAGTACAAAAAAGGAGTCGGCCTTAAAAAGCAGTGATATTATTTTACCAAGAAAAGGCCGCCAAGGCTAACCCATTAACCAAACAACTTGGCACTGCCTTCTTCTTTAATTTCTTTTATTCTGATTACATTTGTAGGGCATGGAATTGTTTAGTACAGCGGTCAATGCAGTGCTGCTTTGAAAAATGTCCCGTACTTTAACGATGGTAGTGATTTTGTAGCCATACAACATTGTATGAGAAAGTAGGTATGAATTGTGTATTGTTGCTGCGTAGTTTAAATATTTATGTTCTTTAGTATTGTATTGTTTACTTATATGTGGGTCAATAGAATTGTAGTAATGCAATAAATAAACTAACTCCCGCCAAGCGTCCCCAGTGGGTTTCACTGTAGTTGTTGGATGCTCCCACGGGTGTTTGTTTCTATTATCTCATGCATTTTTGGATGGGAGTTAATGTTGTTTTATTAATTAACAACTAGTTTATTAGTTATCCTCATAGCCGAGGATATGTTTACCGCGCCAACAACAGATGCCGCTGGCAATACTAACAATGGTTACGACAATATTTTCTTGTTTACGCACCTGCCCACGTCATCAGGTTGTTCGTTGCTGAACTTGGCGAACGAAACACTAGCCAAGGAGACTTTAATGCTTGATCAATTTTTTTATGTCGATATCTTAGCTACGATTTTAATGATCGAAATAAAACGATGTAGTACGTTGAATCAGAGTTGTTCACTCTTCTTTCTTACTGAACTTTATAAACTCCTGCACGCAAACACAGGCAGCAGCAGAGCAGGCATGTTTACTCAGTCCTTCCAGAATGGCAAAGCAAGTAAACACAGGTACAATCACCGTTTCTGCATGGTGGATTCCTTGGCCAAATACTGTTGTAACAGGTCTCACAGCTAAGGATTTCTCCAGCTAAATTGTCCCTCTCGTCAGCAGAAAACTCAGTTTGGGTTTGGCTGTCGAACAGTAAAAACAAAACAATAACAGATAAGGATGTGCATACCGCGACGATAACAGACGTCACTGATAATGCTATCAATGATTGCAACTTTCTTACTTTGCGCGCCCGCCCACGTCATTTGCGTCACCCCGCGCCTGAAATCATAAAGAGCAAGCATCAACCATACAGCCCTATTTGTACACAATGTTTCATTGCCAAAGACACGTTAGTGTATGCTGTAGCCCTGACTGGTCGATGGAAAGTAACATAAAATAAGAAAACACCATAGTAGCTAGCTAGTCATCAGTCAGCAGTAGCCTTTTAGCAACGATCCACATAGTTTTCCATAAAGGACTTGTACCATAATCGTAAAGTTGTTCTTTATAACAGTAACCCAATTTCTACATCCCACAACGATTTGTACCCCATTAATATTTTTCTACACATTAAGACACATGCTAGCATATCGCCTACCAAGTTCATCAACGACTAACATTATTGAAGTTCAACTTTTTGTTAGCTTTTATAGGGGACGACTATTAGCAGAGTGGCTATTATTTATTTATTTATTTATTCAATCTTACTGGAGCCTACAAGCCACAAAGCTACACACTCCTTCTAAAGCTATTATTTACCTGGAATGTACAATAATAGACATAATCTTTCTGTTAACGCGAATGTGGAGAAATATATCAATGCGATACAAATCGTTACAGTTTGTACAAATTGGGTAAATCTACTTATGTTATTAATGAGTTGAACTTCAATACTGTCAGTCGTTGTTGAACTTGACGGGCGACATACTAGCGTGTGTCTTGATACAAAGAGTTCAATTCTTTGTGTACTTCTGGTCGCATTCAAAGTTACTCACGACGAGGATAAACAATTACTACACTGTAAATTTAACTTGAATCAAAACTTTTTCCAGTACATAACTGGATATTTGAGTGTTTTATTATCTCCTGTTTTCTTTCTAATTCATCCCAGGTAAATAAAGTCAGGAAGGTAAGAATTGGCAATGGATGACGACAGCCTAGAGCAAACTATAAATAAACAACGTTTAAACAAGCTCTCAACACGAATCTCCCTTTCCTTTCTACGGTTCTACAGATCGAGGAGATGCGAAACGATGCGTTATCTCGCGTGGTTGCACGCCACGTTATCGCAAATCCCTTTTATAGCCCACGGTCACTGCTCCTCTGCTCCCTCAGCTTTACCGCTAATCTTTAGTAAAGAACGATAATCCGTTGAATCCAAGTGCGGGGGAGCCCAACCTTTCCGAGTAGGCGTAATTTGGAGCAATTAATTCCCCCCATGTAACGCCCCTCTTTGCCTGCCACCCCCACCCACCACCCTTTATGTCCGCGCTTAACACGTCGGCGTCTGCTTGGTTCCTCCCCCGCCTCGCCCCAGGTGTTCGCCTTCCGAATCCTTTCATTCCAGCCAACATCGATCGCCCTCAGGGCCGATAGCCACGCAACAACGAGCGCCCTATTCTGAATAGCATCGCTCTGCCGACTGCGCTATACGCTATCATTTAATAGAATTCAGCTTGTTTAGTTAACTAACTGTGTGAACAGACGAGTTGGAGAAAGTTTAGGCCGATATCGTACTGCTTTCTAAATGGCTTCAGTTGTCGTACGAACACATATCCCCCAGTTAACTCGACTAATTTTACACTTCATTGTGTAGTGAGTGATGCTTGAGATCTTCCTAAGGTAAAATGGCTAAAATGTAGTAGCGTAAACAAAAGTTGGTTTCCAAAAGTACTAAAATAGTTTAGGTTCTGCATAATGCTAATTTAATCATATCAAAAAATCAGAACTGTAAAAGGGCTATATCAAGTTGAGAATGGAGTACCAAAAGTCCAAAACATTCGCCTAGGTAACAGGTTTTCATACATTCTTCATCGTTGAGCGTCTGTAAACCTGAGGAATGCACATACAAGCCACAAGTTAGGAGGGAATAAATGATACTGTCCCCTCTTCAGTTGCTTCTCCCTCCCATTTTGGCAGAAAAGCTTCACAGCAGTACATCAATGTAGATAGAAAAGTCACGTTTCCACCCAAGAGGGTTTCATTGGAAACGACAAGTTTGGGTGTCAAATTATTAAGAAGAGGTTGACGGATTAAATTGCAAACTTGGCCAACTTTTGTACTACGAAACGCATACCGTATATTCTATCGATTAAGCCTCGGGTGTTGAAAGACCGCCAGGTCTTGAACAAGCGCCGGGATTTAGTTCAATAGAAAATTAAGAACGTGGGGCCTCAAATAAGCGTCGGCGTGCTGTCGTTTGAAACATACCCAGGCTTAAATTCACCCTAAAAAAAAACTTATCTTGGAGTCAAGTGAGCGTCGTTTCACATACGTAGGATGCTTGATTAGGTGAACGGCTCTCGAAAATAATGAGCGGCCGGTATCAAAAAACGCTGGAGCTCGATGGCACGTGAATATATTTCGTCTAGATGGCTGCATACTGGCTTTTGCTGCAGCCCTGCTAAGAGGGAGAGGGCGAAGAGGAGTAGAGTTTGTTTATTTGTAACCTTGTCTTGATCAAACACTATTATGACCGTACACAACTGATTTCCATTGTGTACGGTGCTTGAATATAGTGCGAGATTTACGACGTCACCACAGTGTCTCATCCAGGTATTTTGTTTCGGCGGGGAAGGAAGGGGGGGGGGGGAGGGCCAAAAAAAAAATTGAAATTCAGAATGGGGTCCAGAATTAAGTTAATGGGTCTAATTGAAAGGGGAGGGGTTACTTTAACTCCCTCGGAACCTAGAAAACAAATTATGTTCCACAATTTTTGCCTCTAAGACGTTTAAAAAGCCAATTTTCAGAACTATTCAATTGTAATAAATTCTTTATTCGTCTGCTTTTGCGAAATTTTACTGTTAACTTAAGGTTCTTGGGGGGGAGGGGAAACTTGCTCCCCGTTGCCCCCCATCCCTTTCCAGTGAGCCATTGCGTCACCACGCGCATTTTTCGGTATGCTGCCGTGTCGGTCTGGAAGCGTATGGACCAAGGCGGAGTGACGTATTTGTCTCAGATTACGAAACACGTTTACGAGTCAGTGGCGATGTACCCCATGCACTTTTCGTCACCCTTCTTGTCGTTTTATCTTCTGAGTTTTCGTGTCTTAAGACTCTTCAAAAGTTAAAACAAGGGTTCGACCTGATGGTTTGACAGTTTGGTCCAACCCCCTTTTCCGCCTTCTCTCCTCATCATCGACGACCAGTTATTAAATGGTGGGGGGGAGAGGGGGGGGGGAATCGTCTCTCCGTCACTTCGACTCTGCAAAATGGCAGCCGCGTACAGCCTGCAAACATGATGTTAGGCATTCGTAGCCTAAGGCCAAATGCACATTGTTGACGACCACAAAATGCAGCGTCATGGCGGGATGCGAGAGAGAGAGAGAGAGAGGCAAGATGGCTGCCACTCCCGCTTATTTGTATGTCATGCTTCGAAGAGAGAGATTTCGACTTGGCCTCCGGGGTTAGATGGATTTAACCATGGCTGATGACAATGTAGCCCCAAGACATGAGAAGAAGGCGAAAGTTATGTGGGAGGAAACTTGCAAGATTCAAAGACCTTGGATGGACTCCCGGTCTTAATACCGATTAGTAAAAAAATAATAATAAAAAAGAACACTTAAGATGAATATAAAATTCATGAATTCACATTATAATGTGAGCATTGGTAATAATACCAGTAAATCGTACTCCGGACTTCCGGGTAGCTTGTAAGTAAAATACAAGCTGTAGTACTGTCAGTTATTTAACGGGTGACCTTAAATGAAGGAAGAGCGACATGTCATTGCCATTAGACATCATTCCTTCGTTGAATGAATTACACTTTTAATCCCTCCTTCCATGGACGTGGGGAACCGTTTTTGAAAGTCCCGTAGATCAGTTGCGAGGTTCGATAGCGAATCCTCTTGGATAGAAGACTACACCCCTAACTACTCGGCAGTGATTTGTTCGCTGTGCACGGGTTCTCAGGGAATCTTTACGAAACTTACTTTTCGCGTTTGAATTTAGTACTTTCCTTTTAAAGTGAGGACGTATGTCCTGGTAGTCCTGAGGTTAATAGGTGGGGCAGCTAAGATAAAGAAAGCCAAAAACACAACTAATGTTTCGGCTGGTCAGTAAACAAAACGACATTTTTCCTAATGAATATCACTGATCTTCTTTACATTTAAGGTTATTGAAAAGCCAACCGGGCTGACTTGATCCCAGACGAAGAAAATGTTTTCTTGTAGCCTACTTGGAGGTGTAACGCACTTTCAGCCGATGCCATGCGCCACAAGGCGAGAGGGACAATTATTTTTGTTAGGTAAGTCCAGTCAGAAATTCTTAGGAGCGTTCACATATCGACATGAACAGGAGTCATCACAGTGCTCCTCTCTTTCCGACAAAAATGGGTTAGGCTTGACCTTAGGCCACCTTGCCCCATACCATGTTTAACTAAACACCAAAGATTCAAGGAGAAATGAAACTGCAATAAGTAGAGAGGCAGGCACTAGTCTAGGGCCTGCAGTGAAGACCAATGCGGCCATTTACGAAACATTCAATAGTTTAGAGATTAGGCTGTATACATTCTTCAATTTAAACAGTTTGTCTTTAACTGAATTCACGCGTAGTACTTGTAGCTTCCCTCCGAATCTGCAACTGTTGGCTTCCCCACGCAGCAAACACCACCAACACTAGCTTATGCCTTAAATGTAACGAACCACAACTTTTTATTGCACTGAAAAAATGAAAGTATTATTCATGTAGTTCTTTAAAATTTGATTCAACTCAAGGCATCCCTGGCCCACGACACACGCGTGCATTTCCCAAGCCAGCGATTTATTAAAAAGTCTGTAAACGACACAAAACTTGGGTAAAGCTCCGGAACTGGTTCACCTTGATATTTTCTTTCAAGGTATTGCTAACTTTTTAAAAAGTGATAAATAAATAAAGAAGCAAACCAATTTCCGTTGCCTTTTATCAAGGGTGGCGACAAATGTCGTGTATTTGCGTGCTTGTTAAATTCTGCCTACAGCCATTTCCTTTTGGCAGTGTCAGTACAGCTGAACTGGTAGGGCTTGGGCACTTTATTCTGAAAGGGTGAGGTTTCGATTTCCCGCTCATGCAATGCAACATTATACCCTTTCACTGCCAGAAAGTACGCCCACTCAGAACCTGAAAGAAGAGAAAGAAGCACGGCTGAGTGGCCTCTGAGCCAAGAGCATGTGAGATCGAATCACGTTGTCAACCGGTGGACACACAGGACTGTAAAGAGCAACATCTGTAGTGGAATACGCCCCGGCACTGAAGGGGATTTAAGTCCATATGTAACGACGAAAATATGTTTGCATGTGCACTTATTTATCAGTAATCGAATCAATTTGGCTTTCCGTTCTGTAATTTTAAAAAATATGTCATATAACGTCAGTGGGTTTCACGCAGAGCCGGCACAAGACATACGTGGACAAAGAGGCCATGTAGGTCCCCTGATCTTGAGGGACACCTCCAATCCGATCACCTGTAAAAAAATCTGTTACTCCCAAAATCAACATTCTTCCAACAATTTTCGCAGTTTTCACACAATTTTCAGAAATGTAAGCTTGGAAAGTGACGTGAATAAATCAGCAAATATTTTTGGCACATGGAGGTAAATAGTATATAAAAAAGAAGAAAGTCTTCAGATTTACAGTTTTTGTATGGGGGGGGGGGGGGGGGCCTAAATACGGCGCTGGGATGGCTCTGGTTTAATATTGTGAGGTTGTATTGGGGATTACAAACTAGCGAAATATGGGAAAAATTGCGTGCAAACAAACTTTTCTGTAAGCCAGTTCAATAGTCCGGAACTAACAAGGTTGTTACGAACGCAGAGTCGGCTTAATAAAGTCTTTATTTATTACTAATTCCCTGACAGTAATAAGAACTTACACATGCCTCACTGAAGGACATCCTCTTGTGGTACTGTTTGCGCCTATTCCGATTTACAACGACGTCGGATAGTTTCTTATATAAATTCCAACTTTTCTCTGTCCCCCACTCTCCAGACCATAACTTTGCAGCTGGCAAAGAATGAAACAAATAGTATGACTTCTTTATTGGTGCACATCGTGTCTCCAGTAATGCTGTAAAATAATGAGTTGTACAACACAGCTATTAGGTACAGATAACTCGACTGTTACTTCTGGTCGTCGTGGCCTAAAGACGCCAAGCTGACTGAAAAGAGGACCAAAGTCCCTGCCAGTCAATGCAGATCAGGGTAGTGTGAGAGACTATCAGCCTCTTACCATGACTGTGGGTCTTCTGGTCCACTCTAAACAACGAGCCTCTTTCCCCATTTCTGGGATCTTCTGGTCTACTATCGACGTTGGATGTTTCCCCAAAAGAGTGATGAAAAAAGTAACCCAGCTGTGCATTAAGAGGTTCCCTTGACCACTCTGCAAACTGTTTAGCTCGTACATGTAAAGGCTTAATGTCCATTGAAAAGATCAACCAAGATGTTAGCATCTCCATGATCTGGACAAGGAACGACAAAGTTCATCCAAACGTATACTTACAAGCATTTTCTGGTTGCTTCAGACTGTATCAGGCGACTGTCCATTGCAAAGATCAACTAAGAAGTTGGAAGCGCCATGATCTTGACAAGGAACGAAAAAGGGTATCCAAACCTATACTGTCAGCATCCCCTAATCACTTCGCAGACTATTTAGCTTGTACAGGCTTACTGTCCATTGCATAGATCAACTAAGCTTTTAGCAGCACCATGATCTTGATAAGGAATGAAGAAGTTCACCCAACCTATACTTATATACGAGCATTCCTGGTTACTCTTCAGACTGGTTGTCTTGTACAGCCCTATTGTCCATTGCAGAGAGCAACTAAAAAGTAATCAGTGCCAGTGCTCTGCAGATTGTTTAGTTTACAGGCTACTGTCCATTGTAAAAATTAACTAAGATGTTAGCAACGCCACGATCTTGACAAGGAACGAAACAAGTCACCAAAACTTGTACTAAGAGCATTCCCTGATCGCGCTGGAGAATGTTAAGCTTGTACAGACTTACTCTCCATTACAAAGATCAACTAAGATGTTAGCAGCGTCATGATCTTGACGAGGAACGAGAAAGTTCACTCAAACTTACGAGAATTCCTGCCCGCTCTTCAGACAGTTTAGCTTGTACATGCTTACTGTTAATTGCAAAGACCAACTAAAATGTTAGGAGCGCTATGATCGTGATGAGGCACGAAAAAGGTCACCCAAACCTATATATTTAAGAGCATTCCCTGATCGCGCTGCAGACTGTTAAGTTAGCAAGACTTCCTGCCCAACGCATATATCAACTAAGATATTAGCAGCGCCGTGAACTTGACGAGGAACAAGACAGTTCACTCAAATCCTATATACTTACGAGCATCCCCTGGCCACTCAGCAGGCTGTTTAGCTTGTACACTATCCATTACAAAGATCAACTAAAATGTTAGCAGGGCCATATCTTGACGAGGAAGGAGAAAGTTTATCCACAAACTTATGAGCACTAAATAAAAACGTCAAAGAATTTTTGGTTGCGATTTGTATAGGCCTATACTTACAGTATGGGCTTATTTTCCTTGCAAAGATCACCTGATATGTATTTAGTTATTTACATTTTTTTAAGCCAACCCCCCCTCCCCCCATTTTTTTTTAACAGGTCATTGATGTGTCGACTTTGAGGTCAGCAGTTGGTCACAGATGAGAGAGTGAGCCGACCGACCAGGTCAAAAACGGGTTGCAATTAACCCTTTTGGTTCGGTTCTCAGCCAACCCGATTTGGGGAATGAGGGGGAGGGGGATGAAGGACTGTGAACGGAGCGCGACCAACAGCTGCTTGTCTGATTGTCTCTCCCCCGCCTCCCCCCTCCACCCCCGGTTGCCACGCTCGCTGCTCCCAAGAACCAGACCATTAGAATTGGGAGGGAGGGAGTGGGCCGGGTTATTATTTTCATGTCGAAGGGGAAATATTCGCCGAGTCATGCGACGGACGGCCAACGGCGCAGGCGCAGTCAAGTACACGTCTTATACGACCACAAGAACACAAGATGGTTCACGTACATACACGCACGCACGCTCAGTTGACGTTTCAATTTACAGCTCTCGCGTTCACTTTATTCCAGCGTTTCGGATTCATTTTCGGACGAAACTGTTTTCAGACGAGGGAATAGTTAGTTTCTTCCAGTGCAAAATCGGGCCAAAGTGAAATGAAGTAGAAAATACGAACATAAGAATAATTATCCTAAATTGATTTTGGATAAGAGAATGAGAATATGATCGATAAATTCCCTCGATCAAAAATATATGCTAGCCGTAAATCTAACAGTCTTCACGTACCTTCAAAGCGGCGAAAAAGGCCTTTTTAACCTGCGTAATTTCATGAACTAATGTTACGAAGGTAGGACTTTTGGTCCCACGGACTATTCGTCGTCGGACTGTTCGTCCCCTAAAATGAACGCTACCAGAATGAGCCATACATAGAATGCACATCGGGCAGTGGTACCTGTGGCAGAACGCAATTAGAACTGTAGGGGGCCGCGCTTCGCACACGAATGATAAACATCCTGAAGCCTTCCCAATCAGAACTGTCTGATACGAAGAATCAACCCGGGTATGCACAATCAGAACTCTGGAGGAGAGGGGGATGGAGAGGGAGTTGGGGGCATGCTTCGCGCGTAAACATCCTAAACCCTCCTTAAGTTTGGGGGTGGAAAGTAAATGCTGCCGAGCAATTGTATCTGGTCGTCCAGTGAACGTCACGCTCCAGAGTGTAGACCTCCGCGGCACAATAATGATTTTGAAAAAAGTTCGAAGTTGGAATGGCTGTTTAATTTAGCATTTTGTTAAACGTGGCAATCGTGAGTTTTCTTGACTCAGAGAAAATAATTAAGCCTTTATGCCTCCCCTATTTTTAAATTCCTAAATAAAAAAAATTGACCTAAGTTTTAGGAATTTACAAATAGGGGAGGCATAAGGGCCTAATTATTTTCTCTGAGTCAATGAAAATTCATGATTGCCATGTTTACCAAAATGCTAAATAAACAGCCATTCCAACTTCGAACTTTTTAAAGTTCTAAACGAATCTTGTGGTAATTTCAATGTCGACATTAATGTATCTCGGCCTCATAATTATACTTTAAACTTTGGACTGTTTTTTTATGACGTCATGTCCCTCGGCGCAAGTTGCTGAGCACCTATATTTAGGTGTGGAATATACCATAGCAAGTGTGAATGAAGGAAAAAAAAGAGAAGAACTCCAACTGATTCAGTCAGTGGCGTGTATAAATTTTTTTTCTTGGGGCCGAATTTTACGCGCCATTTTTACGTCCTCCTCTAGTAAACGAGCCACCACTTTATTATAGGTTAATTTTTTGTGTTATGTAATGTATGGCTTCATCTTTAAAAAGTTTAAAAAAATGGCGAACAAATAGACTTTTTGAGGATTTCCATGCCTTCTCGGCTAGTTTTATTTTTCTATAGGAGCGATTGCTCCCACTTTCCCCTCCCTTCGTTGTTTAAGTCACTGGATTCAATATACTTTTGTGTTTAACCAAATAAGGCGATTCGGTCAATCGTTTAATTTCTAGCAGAAGCTAATAAAGAGTTCCGTTAGAAAGAGGAGCGCGTGACATCATTAGGGCCTTGTCATACAGATCACAATGCCCGTAATGGCGAATTTCTTTTACACTACACAAAATGCATCCACCTTATAAAGAAATAAGTAAGTTTGAGCTGAAATTATGCAAAACCGAACTGAAAGAAGAATACTCTTACCCCACAAGAGCTCGTGCTCGCGTCTGGTGTGAGGGCAGCATATGAAGAAAAACAAAAGAACTGGCTATTTTGCTAGCGAAAAGTAAAATTTGGCCCCAGTAACAATACCTAAATCAAGATAGAAAAAAAAGCAAACTAATACTTAATGAGGATAGTGCAGATAGTGATCTAAGATAGTGTTGTTGGTTTAGATAACGGTCGAGTAGTTTCCAAGTCGCAGCCAACCTTACAGTAGAGGACGCTGTTGCGATCGCAGAGGCTTGCTTCTTCATGTGGCGAATACCGGTAAAGGGCAGTAGGTCAGTCGGATGTTCTACGTAGTCGACTTTGAGGTTTACAGTAGTTTCTTGTATACTGTACTTAATGTTATAACCGGAAGAGTTAGTCGAGTAGCCGGACTAATTTATTTCCTTTCCTATAAAAAAAAAGTATTATTGTGACATAGGATTGGTAAGTGATGCTTTTCTACATAAAGGATTGTACAGAGATCATTTTTCCTTTTGATATCTCTGGATTTTCCATTAAAAATGGTTCAGTACCACGACCAAACTGATTTTCTCCTTATTACGTATAGTGTTGGCAGCAGACGAGAAGGTTTTGGGCATTGTTGAATTGGAACGGGGGAGTGGGGAGAGGTGGCCTGAAGGGTAGCACGACGGTCTCCTGTCGTGGCGGTTCAAGTTCGATCCTGGCCTTAGCCACCCTCTGGAATTTTTGAGACGAGAAGGGCCCTGTGGTATCTCGTGCTCATGACGATTGAGGCATATAAAAGACCTCCTGGGTTTTCCGCTTGGGATTTATCCAGCTAACTTCTCCCTCTCGTCGTCTACTGTGGGAGAAATAACTCGGTTTTGGGTCGGCTCCCGTAACAACAACACGACGAATTCTTACAGTCATTCTTACGTTTTGGTGAAGCGGTGGGAAAAATGCTGGTCGCAGCGAGGAGAAGGGACCAGAACCCTGCAAGGGAAAAAAGAAAGCTAGGAAGCCCAAGAAAGGGGCCAAAAATGAGTAACTAGCAACAACAAAAAAAGTACCCATAGCAAACAAAACGGCCAAGTAAATTTTCCATTTTGCCAACTACGCAAATTTTTGCGAAGCTCTTATTTTTTCCCCTCTAGATACGGCCAAGCTCCGATCTCGCATGCGTACCAGTCGCGTGCATGTGAGGAGAGCTGCAGGAAAGCAACCAGACACGATCAGGTGCAGCGTTTGGGGCGTCGGACGAACGTCTTACTGGAAAATCGTCTAATGGGATTATTGGCTGATATCTCCATATATAAAAAATCTGGAAAATCGTCTAAACGGAATATCATGTTAAGGAAAATCATCTAAACGGAATATCGTAAAATGGATAAGCGTATAATGGATAACCGTCTAACTGGATGATCGTCAACTGCGGTTTCTGATGTTATATGTATAGCCGCAGCGAGCGCGGTAGCGCGAGCGAGGCAGGGACATTAGACGATTTTCCATTATACGAATTTCCTGTTAGACGACTTTCCGTTATACTGTTATACGGTATACGGTATACGTTCTTCCAATTATGAGATTTTTCAGTTAGACGATTATCCCTCGCCCTGCAGCGTTTTAGTTACTCGCATGCCATACAGAAGTGTTGCAATAACTAATAATAAAACCTTTTTATTATTTAATAATAAAACTTCAAACTTTTAAACTGACCGAATGATGATAATAATAACCTGTATTCATGGAAACGGGAATTTACAGTGAAAATTTATACGAGTTTGCAAACTCGACAGCTCGAAATCGCCAACTCTTGTCTTATTGGACGGTCGGGGGTGGGGAAGAAGCACCCCATCCCCTCCCCCCTCAGTCGCTAAGGCCCTTAAAGAAAGGATGGCCTCGTCAAGTTAAAATTTATCGCACATGATTCGAATCCAGTTACTTGGTTTCACAGCCTCATTTGACTTCGAAGGACACGTTAAAATGCTTTGCTAAAGATATTAAAGAAATCCCTGTGAAGAGAAAGTTCAGATATAACTAGTTTGAAATGGATTTCTGTTGCAGAAGAAAATGTATTCGAAATTCGGAGCTTAACAAAACGTATTCATTGTCACTGATTTTTCTGTGTAAGTTTTACCTGGGTCTTTGCCCCGAGTGGTTTTTTTTGTCAGTTTGTTTGGATTTACTTAAATACTCTGTAACCCCCACCCTCTTGGGGAGGGGCAAAATCTATTACATGTTATAGCGTAATTTGATGTTGCGATTTTCTGTAAATTTTTATTACTATGTTGCCTACAGGTTTTTTATTTTTCATTTATTTTATAATTTGGAAACAACATACCACTCGCTCCGTTTTTCAATATGCGAATTATTTTGCACTGTCAAATTTGAACGTGTATAATTTGACGTTAGTTCACTTCAGTTTACTTTATTTCACTTCACTTCAAAAATTCGTAGCATAACTGTTATCTATGTAGATTTAAACAATGCTGGAGTTGGGGCGTAACCGCAAGTGGGGTGTGAGCTATGGGCTGACATGACGACACATTTTGTCTTTGAATCTGTCCGCCTAACGCGCTACGTAATTTAGCTGACAGCCGAATCGTGGAGCTAAAGAGTTGGGGCCGATACGACGTGAAACTCACAAACTGTAATTAAACTAGTGCGCGAGTTCACGTATCCGCCAACTCTGCCCATCCCCTCTTCTATTACCCCCTGTTTTCCAACGAATGAGTGAACGATAGAGAGTTGGAAAGAGAGAGAGATAGAGCGAGAGAGAGAGTGAGAGAGTTAGCTATAGCTGGCAACGGAAGCAGTGCTTCGCGCCCGTAATTAGTTCCTTGAGGAACTCTGGCCGTCCAATTCTCGGCTGATATCCGAAGCGCGCATGCGTGAATGGGCCAGAAATGGGTCGGAACCCATCGTAGGAAGGAACGCGCCAGCTCTAGCCTTGCTTTTGCTCCCCATCAACCAACCAACGGCCGGGTTCAGCTTTCACGAGCCGTAATTAAAGAACCGGATCCCTTTGGGCTCCAGAGAGGCAAAGTCGTTTTAAACATTTTTCATTCTCACCCGACGTGAGGTGGGGCGGAAGGGCGTCGTCGTCGCCCTCGAAGAGTTGGTTGGGGAAGAGGAAGGGGTGAGCGAGGAGTGGGGCACAACTTCAAGAGTGGTGAGTGGGTGGAGGGATTCTTCGACAGTCACTCAGTCACTCAGTTCCAATGAAAAGGAAATGCGACCCTGTCTTTTGGAGGACATGCAAATTACTCGCTCACGGACCGAGATGGAGGGAGGGGGAGGGACGGAGGTCGTGGTGAAATGGAATTTCTCATTGGCCGAAGGAAAATTAAACCAGACCAGACGGCAAAGAAGATAAAAGGAAGAGGTGTCTGGTCAGTGGAATCTACTTATTGTCTTACATCCTTGATGAAGGATATCAAACAACCTTCGCCAGATATAAAGGGCTGATACCACCAACATACAAGACGTGATCGCTTCAATTTGGATGTCGAAGTTGAGGAATTATTTTGTCCGTCATACCATATCGAATACCATGTTAGCCAATTTGCTTCTTATTGGAAAATTAAAGGTTGTGGCAGAGGAAAACACATCGCCTCCACAGCCGGGATTGTTCAGCATGTGGCTGAACGACACCTTTCCAACTTTAAAAAAATGGTAATAAACAAAACTCATCGTTAAATGTTAAAAATATAGGTCAAAAAGTCAAAACCTAGAAGGAACACGGACAAGCTGTAACAGTCAGGGTCTAGGTGTAAAATTTTGTCAATAAGAGGCTGGTAAGCATTAGACCCTTACTGCTCGGTGGTTAGTTTAGTTCAAGTCTATTCGGACAGAACGTGTGTATGAACGGTTGTAGCAGGATTTCTTTGTTCTTGGAATATCTTTAAAGAACTTTAAGAACAAAATTTTCTTGTAAAGTTTGGCATTCGTCTTTTGATAATTTAGAATTTTTGATTATCTTCATACGAATTTCGTACATTTCACGTAATTGATGACACACCCTATAATGCTTTCTGCTGCGAATAAGTTGCCATGTTACTAACCCGAAAAAAAAACCATTTCCATAAAAAAAACGCACACGCACACGCAAACGCAAACGCAAACGCCACTGACATTCGAATTGCTTAATGACTTAGTAAACCAATTTTGAAAATCTAACTTTGTAAGTATAATTTTAGCCTGTTCAGTCGGAACGTGTGTATGCATGGCTTTGTGTTTGAAATATTTTTAAAGAACTTTCCTTAAAGAACTTTCGTAGATTTAACGTATTTGCTGAGAACATATGTTATTATGTAACCAATCCGAAAAATACACTTCTCACCAAAAAGCAAAGCAGGAAACATACACCATACTACCACTAGATCATCACATGGGTCTTTCTTTATAGGAGGATCTCTTACGGTTTTTCGTCAAAATGTACTTATTGATTTCCTATTAAGGACGAAAGCTGGCCACTAGGTAGTAAGAGTCTAATGCTTACGAGCCTCTGCTGACAAAAGTTTACACCCACACCCTGACTGGCAATGCTTACTCTTTTTTTTTAGAAAGACATTTATGTTCAGTTTTTGTTTATTAATATGTGTTACTTTGAGAATTGCAGCTAAACTATAAAACAGTGCAGTTGACGGTACTGCCCGCAACGAGAAGAATGCGCAATACACTCAAGTAGAGATGGACTATAACTTCCTTTTTATTTTTGCTTTCACGTCTTTAATTTTTTTGTTTGATGGAAATTAGCCAATAATAAGCATAATTTCAAAATGCCTGCCTGATTGCCAAGATAGCGTACATAACAGATTAAAAATGATGGTGGTACATTCATTGTTCCAATTGTTAACCACTATCAACAGTAATCTAAATTTGAAGGAAATCGGACGACAATAAGCACAGTTTCAAAATGGCCATCTGATTTCAAGATGGTGGTTATTAGAGATTACTACTGACGATGGCACATTCACTGTTTCACTTGGTTTCAACTATTTTGTCTTTATTCTAATTTGAAGGAAATCGGACGATAATAAACATAATTTCAAAATGGCTGTCCAATTTCAAGATGGTGGCCATTAAAGATCACTAGTGACTGTTTCATGGTATCAACTATTTCGTCTCCATTCTAAATTTGAAGGAAATCAGAAAGTAATAAGCATAATTTCAAGATCATCCGGTCATTACAGAATAATAGCAACGATGGTACATTCATTGTTTCATTTGATATCAACTAATAGCTGGCGTCTATGTGCAAAAAATGAAAGAAATCGGAATTTTCCCAGTGGAGACGAAGGTTAGAAACAGTTGATTCATTCGGAGGTGGTATGATTTCTATCTACACCTAACAGTGTCGGTAATTATACAAGCTATTGTGCAGGGTTAGTATCTGCACTGAATGAATCATTAGGAACTGCTGCTGCACAGAACGCTCCAATCAATATGCATTAATATGTAACAAGTAGGATTTGTGAGTGAATCTACACCGCCATAAGAGAGTGGAGGGGGGAGGGGGTTTGAGAAAATGTGGTACCATTTGTTATGATGGGGGGAGGGGGGAGTACGACGAAATGTTATGTAACACACTAATTTTCGCAAAATTATTTTTCACTAAACTGGTGTTAGAAAGAGGGGGCGGGGAGCTTAAATTGCTAGAAAAAAAGCATTACGTAATTTGTGAACGCGCCCTAATTGTCCGTTGGGAGAATTTGGTTACAGTAAGGAGAATTTGTTTTTTAAATCAGCAAAATAGCATTGTTTCACTTAGCACGTGATGGCTTGTTTCTAAATAACTATACCCTGAAAAGGCACATGCCCACCTAGTACGCTAAGATTTGACCCTATTCCCATGATTTTAGGTGATGCAGTTTGACCTATAGAGAAGATAGACGTAATTTTATTCATATGTGACAAGCCAATTCTTTATAATGTGTGACACACCAATATTTGGACAATTATTAGATGTGTGTGATGTACATACTTTATTAATACCGAAAGGGAGTGAGGCATCATCCCCCGAAGAAGAACAACAACAAGAACAACAAGTTGCTTATTTGAGATTCAAGATGGCTGCTGCGAGAGTCTCAATGATGTCATGGCGTGACTCATCCTTATCTAATCAGTGGCTGAGTCATCCTTGTCTAATCAGCGGGATGATTCCTCGTTATCTAATCAGTGACGTTATTCTATTGTTTACGCCACACAGGCAATCTTCTCTCTTATATGGCAGCCACAGTGCAGGCATGCGTGCGTTCCGCAGCAACAATGCAGCCATGTGATCCGCTGCTACCCAAAAACTAGCTGCTGGTGGTGTCGTCTACTCGGCATCTGAAAACAACAACTGGTGTACTGGGTGTGTTATGTTAGGTTTAAATAGTATTTTAAGTCTTCTTGACCGAGTGTACGGCTTCAAGGCCATTTCTACTAGAATAAAGTATCAAGTATCAAGTACAACAACAAGCAATCGACAGTGCTAATACAATGACCACGAATGCAACCTGAACGTACCTATCAAAGTAAACGAAAGCATGATCCACCCACCATACGTGCGACACCACCCGGTAGCCCTAAAGTGATACCGATGACATGGAAAAGTGCCCATAAACGTGTCATGCGACCGCAACTCGCACGCATCGTAAATAGCGTAGCAAACTGCTACAATGAGCGGAAAAAGGCATCACAGACGAGGAAAGACAGCAAAGCAATGCTGGACACGCCTAATCCAACCAGCTGCAAACACAAATCAAATGCGAAAACAAGTTACTCTTCTGAATAAAGGCCAAACCAAACTGACTGCTTGCAGCCGATACACGAAGCGAGATGGTGCGCCAAATACGTAAAAAAAACGGTTTATGAGCACGACTTTATATTTGTAGCAATTTTGACATTATAGGTATGTTAACACAACTTTTCGCTTTAAATTTTCATCTATCTGGTTAGGGCTTCTGTCAGGATGTGCAGCAAGAGCCGCAAAGACTGAAGCTATTTGAGCAGCAACAAACAACACCAGGGAACCAACTACTAACCTTGTGTACATCCTAACTGGCACAGCTGGGCCAACGGACATCTCTCAAAGGGCTGCACAAAATGAGGACATGCTAACAAATAAAATAAAATGGCCGTAATACCTCCCTATCAAAAATAGTTTGTACAACACATGGCGAATCAGAAAATCAGACAGAGCTATAAGGGGCCCCTGCGCATTAGGTAGCCAGGTCGTGCGGCCATTGCGGCAATGTGAGCTGCAGCCACGTCCGTTTTCCCTTGATTATTCTCGATCACGTAGTAAAAAAGGAATACGGAGCAATCGTTGTCGCCCTGTGGTCGCCTGCACACGGCCCGTGATCCCAGTGGCTACTGCGAATGACTGGCCGTGGCAGCCAAGTGCACACTGCTACATATACCGTAAGCATTCTCCTCGCGCGCCCTGGTCGCCTAATGCGCGGGGAGCCTAATGGGTCGAGATACATACACGGGATTACATGCTGGGTAGTGGGTTGATCAGATCATTTGCACCCAAGCCAGGAAAACAAATGCCGCACGCACAAACTGCGGTGTCCGCTCCGCTGTAAGACCCCCTTTTCCACGTTAAATCATTTCCGTGGTGCAAAAAAGATCAGTTCCCGAAAATGTCGCGTGACATTCTCTAAAACGCTATACACCGAGTGCACAGGTAAGCAACAAGAAAATGCACAGGTAAGCAACAAATTCCATTATTTACCTCAAACAAATGGAACAAAATATGGATACGAGATGATGTTGACGACGAGATGATGCTTTCATGGCTTCGAGTGAGGTTTAACGAGATGTAAAAGGTCACAGTCTGTAAAAAAAAATAAATTCCCTCTGACACAAAACGTGTCTGCACCTCAACAATCCACAGCTTCAACGATACCCAGAAATGTGTACTAGGTACGGCAGATAGCCTTTCTCGCATACTTCGTACTGAACTACAAGCCAAATTTCAGCTGGATTTACTCTTTTTAGGAGAATTACTATTCCTACAGACAAACTGTTGAAAAGAATTACTGCTTCAGCGTGTTTACCTTCCATCCAAAGTGATAAAAATGCTATTTGCTTTCAGCAGCGATCTTTGATGCTATTCACATACACCAAACAACACCGTAGGAGACGGAAAATCTTCAATCGTTAGTATGAAGAGTAGTGATGCTTGTGGTCATGTCATGTACAAGACGCAAGACACATTCCTCGTTCCATCCTCCTCCCTTGGTCCTCGTACCCGCCGCAAATCCGTTTTCCCCGCCTGCCGTAATGGCAACGTCCCTATTGTGCCCGGAGTTCAAGGCCCTCGGGCGGAAAATTTTCCAATAACTGCGGGGGTGAAGGGGTATTGGATAAGATGGGGAGGGGGGGGGGGGCGTCGAGAGGAGAGATGCGGCGATGGCGTTTCTCCTTAAACTGCATCCGAAGTAACGATTCGAGGTGACTGGATGACCACGGCTTGATTATCCTTCCAGCTGTCAGGAGGCAGAGATACGTAAAAAAAAAAGAAGTTCATCATGAATACCCGGTTGATGGTGAGTGAGTGCATGCGTATGGTTTTACCCGAAGGCAATGTGGCTGGTGACGTAACGCTAACGTTCAGATGATGTTTAGCGTAATTTTAGCGGTGGCAGGTGGTATTTTACGCAAGAAAATAATCCTGCACGTCTGAATAAGTGAAATAAACAAATATGTTTGTTTACAAAATGGAGACGACCATTCAGGGCAGTTTTTTACCCCAAAAATGGCGATCTTCAATTTTCATCGCCTTTTCGGGTCCACGTAGTTTAAATACTACCAGGAGCGAATTAATGCCGTGTGGAAATTTCCTTGCTATAATGCTCGCTTTGTATTCCATCGTTTGCACAAGGCCTTCTGGGAGACAAGCAGCAGGTTTTAGATCCTGGCTCCAAGCGAGTTGATTTAACATCGCCTAAATCTTATTTCTCGAAGCAACGAGAAGAGGCTTTAACTTCCTGGCACGCGCAAGAATTGACGTATAGTCAGTAAGCAAGACACGCAATTTCTACTCCAGTCGGCCTTGGCTCGAGAAACCAAATGCCTTCCTCGTTTTAAGTTCTTTTAAATGCTAGTTCTTGCGAATTAACACATGATTGGACTATTCCCAGGACGAGAGATATTTTTCAATTATATTTATTAGGCAAAAATCGACACAGCGTAATTTTTAATGTAAGTTTTCTGCAAAAGAATAAACGGACACTAAGTTCGACAACTGGTCGCATGAGGTCAGGACTTAGTACGAACAGTGGAACAAATGGTAGACGTGTTGGAGACTCGTCCTTCATGTCTCTCGCTATTTGCGAGGAGCTGTTATCTGTTGGTCGAGAGTGTCACCCGAAATTGTACTTGTAATTTCGAATTATTGTAGAATTCAAAAGCGGTCGTGTTATAATGGCTATTTTGTAGGTATATGTTAATTAAATTTTTGTTATAGGAAGCGCCATTACTTCAAATGAGGGACACTGCATGGAAGCCTAGTGGCGATCGTTAGAAGTTAACATTACATGAGGAAAATAAAAAATTCATATGTTCAACGTAGACACATAAACTTTAGGCAGTTGTCATGCCACAAGTATAGTTTAAAAACAAATATAACAATAAATTAGCTTTGATGGCTGATCTCATGGACATGCATAGCTACGTTTAAATTATCATAAAGCTAGCCGATACGCCGATTTTTGTCTAGGTACCAAAAAAAATACAAGGCGTTTCAGAGCGACATGCAGAATCAGATTAAAATGAGAAAACATAAGTCAAAAACATAAAAAAAAAAACCACACTTGACACAACGCACAGGACGAGATAAAAAAAAAAGCACTGACAATTTATATTTCGGGACATTATAATTGGACCAATGGCATTATGTCCTGAAATATAAGTTGCCAGTGTATATTTTATCTCGTTCTGTGCGTTGTGTCAAGTGTGTTTTTTTGTTGTTGTTGTTTTTTAATGTTTTTTAACTGTTTCTGAACGAGTAACATACAAGTCCCAAAATCATTTTTGGACCAAGGGTAAATTTTGAGTTGCGTTGGCTTTTATGTTCGCCACATAAATGAAAACGCCCCCGACCGCCCCCACTGGGCCCCCCCCCCCATTGTGTGGTCTGAATACATCCCCCACCCCATTTGTTTTTCTTACGAAAGACAATCGCGTTTTCAATGGAGGGCGCCACTCTTATTCCCAGTGTGCCATCCTCATACGAAAAGATAATCCCGCAACACCACTGCGCATGCAGTAATCGTTACTGAACAAATTTTGAATCTATTCAACTTGGCCCTAATATTATTCAGTATTATGGGAGCTATTTGGTTTCCTACTTGACACGGCCAGTACAAGGCTACCGCCCTCGAAATCAATCAATCCTATTTTACAGGCACTGTTTGAAGCTCATTGTCTCCATCTTTTTGGCTATTGTTTGGCGTCTGCATTGTTAGCGTTGTCTTATTTAAGCTGTCATTGGTCGTACATGCATCACTTCATTCTTCCTACGATTTGCATTGTCACGTCCTTCTTCTCCTCGCCTTTCGTTTGCTACCGTGCAAGAATGAATATTTTTGCCCTTATTCATTGCTACCTTGTTGCTTCACCAAACAACAGCGTTTGCTCTTTTACGTGAAGCATTGTTTTGTCTGTTAAAGCACTTTCTCCTTAATGTTTAGTTACTTTGATCCGTTTCGATTGGCTGTCTTAAAGGCCGGTTGCTACCAAATTAGCATTGCAGCATGTAGGCCTATCGAGTTCTCTCTCACAGGAAGCAAAGGAATGCACAAAGCAAAACTTTTAAACGCAACAAACAAGCCACGTGACTCCTTAATTATTGAGTCGAAATTTGGTACGCCCTCGTGCACCTGCAAAAAAGCCATAAAGATCAACGATATTAGTGTCACTAGATGGCGTCTGGGGATTTTCTTTATATTTTTCCATGGCGCCATCTAGTGACATCAGTATCGTTAATCTTTACAGCTTGTTTCCAAGTGCACGAGGGCGTACCAAATTTTTACTTAACAATTAACGAGTCACGTGGCTTGTTTGTTTGCGTTTAAAAGTTTTGCTTTGTGCATTCCTTTGCTTCATGTGAGAGAGAACTCGATAGGCCTAGATGCTGCAATGCTAATTTGGTGGCAAGCGGCCTTTAATGGTGTGTTTTCTGTATCTGTATGTCAACCATCTCCTGGACTGCCTAAGGTTTAGCCTAAGCGAAATATTAACACTGGCGATAGCCAGTGTTAGTAAGGGTCGACCTAGGATCTCTGTTAAACTTTCAACTTTGAGAGCTTATAACTTCGTCAAAAGTAAACATTTTTAAACCAAATTTGGAATCTAGCCTTGACTAGTCAAGGCCTGTCTGCCGTCCAAAAATTGTGAAATTCGGGCGAGCCAAACCCGAGATACAGAGAGGGGCCAAATAGACAACTTCTTGTTCTTGGTCTTGTTCTTGGTCTTGTTCTTGGTCTTGTTCTTGGTCTTGTTCTTGGTCTTGTTCTTGGTCTTGTTCTTGGTCTTGTTCTGGAGATGTACCTTTCGTCTGTCCTCTCTACAGGTCAAACCATTTGTCCTATGAAACCGGTTCTTAGCTTATTTTACAGGTATTGCTCTATAGATGTGCCCTTTCCATAAGGCATTTTCTAATTGGTCAAGTGGTTCAGGGGTTATGGAGCTCTAAACGACCAGATTGATTGTTTTACATTGTTTTAAACATTGTTATTATGCAACAATGCTAATTAGCAAACGCCAGCTGCAAGCCAGTGTTAGTAAGAGTTAGCCTTGGGTCTCTGTGTTAAACTCTCAGTTTTACAGTTTAGCTGCAATTCTAAAAGTAACACGAATTAATAAACAAAAACGGAAAGTTAAATGTTTAGAGTAAGGGTCTAAAAGTCAAAACCTAGAAGGAACACGGACAAGGTTTGACAGTAAGGGTCTAGGTATAAAATTTTGTAAGAGGCTGGTAAACATTAGACCCTTACTACCCGGTGGTCAGAAATAAAAACATTTTCACGAAAAACTGGAAATCCTCCCACGTGATGATCCAGTGGTAGTATGGTATAGGTTTACTGCTTTACTGTATGTTGAAAATTATTTTTCGATTTAGTAACATTGCAAGGTATTCGCAGCAGAGAGCATTACTGGTTATCCTCTGCCGTAAATCTACGAAATATAATAAAAAAAATTCTAAAGCATCAAAAGACACAAAATGCCAAACTTCACAAGAAAATTATGTTCTTAAAGTTCCATAACAATATTCTAAGAGCAAAGAAAATCTGCTGCAATCGTTCATACACACTTTCTGTCCGAATAGAGTAGAACTATAAGCTAACCACCGGGTAGTAAGGGTCTAATGTTTATAAAATCTTACAAAATTTTATACCTAGACCCTTACTGTCAAACCTTGTCCGTGTTCCTTCTAGGTTTTGAATTTTAGACCCTTACTCTAAACATTTAACGGTCCGTTTTTGTTTATTAATATATAATAGATCTTGCATTGCTCATGCATAAACAGATTCTCTACTAGTATGCACAATTTCAAGTAAATTGCTGAACAAGCGCCCAATAACATGATATTTCATTTATGCAAATTAGGATTTACAGCCACCGTTGTGTTAATACGAAGACATGATTAGCGCATTATTTGTTGTTGCATAGCATAGAGAAGAATCGCCTGAATTTAAAAATACTTTTCAATTATTTTCTCTTACAATCACGGATTACTGATGCTAATTTGCATAAATGATGTATCGTTTGATTTCACGTGTGTATCGTAATTATCGAACGATTTACTTGAAATTTTGCGTGCTGGAATTGGAGCGGTGATACGTGGTGCTTCAGTCAGGGCCATAGTTTCTGCAGAATATGTTCTTCGAGGGGGGGGGGGGGGGGACCGGCACAATTACATCCTCGCCCCCACCACGACGAAAGAAAAATACAGCAACCAAAACACTTAAACTAAAATGAAACCGATAAAAAATGATAATTTTATAAAAGAAAATTGAACTTACATAAACTTTTTTACGCCCACTTCAGTCTTTTTTTGAGGGGGGAGGGGGGCACCCCGCTAGCTACTTCAGTGATACACGATTGCTAGCAATATTGAAAGTTTGGACACATTTTGTTTTAAATCCTCCCTACAAACAAAACATTTTGCACGTACGTTTTCTCTAAATTACACGAGACAAGACGGTTCCGCGTCCCAAAATGTCTTTATGGATACAATGAGTAACTCTACTACTGTCATGCGTATATCACTAAGTGAATCATTTTACCAACTGTATCAGTAGTGGATAGAATATTTTGGGTGAGGTACTGTTTCCTAATACGCGATTCTCCTTAGGGAACAGGTCCGTAGTGTATTTATTTCCTACTGGTTGGAGCCACCGTCGTTTTTGCGAGTCGTTCGCCTGTCTGTCCAGACAGATTGACTTCTCGTCGGATTGGAAGACTGCTGAACCTAAAAGCCAACCAGCGACCGGCAAATTTGAAACTTCAAATTTCAGCGATCTGTAAACTACAATTTCTGCCCCTAACGTATCAATATAGAATGGCCCCCCGGACCTAACTCAACCCCCCCCCCCCCATCTCTTATCTATCTACTTATGACCGTATGTATATATATCCACTACAATGGAAATTGTACATAACAATCGAACGATTTAACTCCACAGATGCAAAACAAAACGATTACAACTTCACAGATGCAAAACAATAATGGGAAAGTTCTGCTAGGAGTTCTGAAAAAAAAAAACACAATAGGCCCACAACTACACTCATGGGACTGGAAATAGCTAGAATTGAGTAAGCCTGTATTATGGACTAACATTTCATTGAGATGACGTGGCCAGGATTCGAACCAACGTACCCCAGATCGTTACAAAGACAGTGGCGTGACCAAACATCTCCTTTATGAGTTTAATGCTCAGTAAGCTACTATCATAAAAGTCATCCAAACAAGAAATATGTTTTAACGCGTTCATGAAACAGTTCACAAGTTCAGGTCGTCAGAACTCTCGGTTAAGAACTTGTTCGGATCAAGTGAGCTCGCCTAAATGTTGTGTGTATGAAAAACTTGGAAATACGTAAAAACTTATTTTTAATTTGAATGTCTTATACAGTGTGTCCCAAAAGTCACTTCCCATAATAGTAAAAGTATACTTCAGGCAACGGGTTACACAGGAACACTCAAGCACGACCATGTTAACAGCAGAGCAATGTGTTGAGCTAGTGTTGCTGTGTGGCGAACACCATCGAAGCTGTAGAGATGCAGCGAATTAATTTCACCGGGCGCATTCCGTAATTGAAAATCCATCACATCAAGCGGTGCCAAATTTATTGAGAAAGTTGATGACATACAGAACAAATACGCAAACAATCCGTGGAATAACTCCACAGAATTTCACCGGGCGCATTCCGATATTGAAAATCCATCACATCAAGCGGTGCCAAACTTATTGAGAAAGTTGATAACTTACAGAACAGAATACGCAAACAATCCGTGGAATAACTCCACAGAATTTCACCGGGCGCATTCCGATATTGAAAATCCATCACATCAAGCAGTGCCAAACTTACTGAGAAAGTTGATGACTTACAGAACAAATACGCAAACAATCCGTGGAATAACTCCACAGAATTTCACCGGGCGCATTCCGATATTGAAAATCCATCACATCAAGCGGTGCCAAACTTATTGAGAAAGTTGATAACTTACAGAACAGAATACGCAAACAATCCGTGGAATAACTCCACAGAATTTCACCGGGCGCATCCCGATATTGAAAATCCATCACATCAAGCAGTGCCAAACTTACTGAGAAAGTTGATGACTTACAGAACAAATACGCAAACAATCCGTGGAATAACTCCACAGCTGCTTGCAGTTGTCAGAGATGAGCTAGGAAGCCGAATTGGACATTGTATTGCTGCAAATGAACGACACTTTGAACATACGCGTTCACCCCCCCCCCCCCAGGTCTTCCGGCATTTTTTATCTAAAATGTAAAAATTATTCAGCATCATTTACTATTTATACTCGTTTTTCTTTTTAGCGGTTGGGAACAGCACTCTTGTACCTTCATTTGTATTGTCTCTGTAATAACATAACTTCAGGTTGTGTTGTGGAGATGAGGCAAGATGGCAGGATGTAAAGTGTTTATTTGACATGCTCTGGATTAAAAATTTGGAAAACCCTAAAATGCGTGTGATTACATATCAGTATTACAACAGAGCTGGAGTAGTGCTGGAATAGAGGCATTCAGGGAAAATTAAACAGAAATTAATGCACTATAACTAAAGATTTGGCACATAAAACGACAGTTGCGTTTCGCCTTTCATTTCATGGTTTTAGATTAACTATGGAATCATTCAGTCAACACGACACCTGATAAGCCTTCGTGACTATTTTTATAATTACTGTAATTTAATCCATATAAAAGGTCTACTTTTTAAATGTTGAAAAGTATGCATATGAGATTATCTCGTCTGCAATCGCAAATTATGCAAAGAGAACCAACTGTAAGGATAAGAGTTTTTTTTTTCTCTTATTTTGTTCTCCTGTACTTTTAAATATGTGAATTCTTGTGGCATGACTAAGCATTGCAGTGCAGTCTAAATCGGGCAGCTTTTTCCGCTAATAGCTGGCCAGACACGATCGGGGAGATGGCGAGGGCTGGCGGCTGTGAATAGAAGGCGAGCTTGCAAATTCTAATCACATTTTTTGCAACACTTTAAAATTATTATTTATTATCTTGGTTAATCGCGCGCACATTTCACGTGTGCTCTCAGGTGAAGCCAGTGACTATATACGTTCGCTCCTCCCCCTCCCACTCACGTGACTCATCGAGTGGCTGCCATTGGGGCAGCCTTCTCCAACTTGGTTGCCTAGCAACTGCCCGGTCCTTGACTACTCCATCTCATCGTGGAGGGATTTTTTTCCCGTTCCTATCAAGAATTCGCAGTTCGTTTGCTGGCCAACAGACACGTGACCAATGAGTAATTAGAAATAAAAAGGGACGGGATAAAAGGGTGAAGGGGAATGTATCATGACGGACGGACGTACTATGGAACCATTTTTTTTTCCTCTTTAAAGGCACACGGGATGCATCTGGAAAGACTAAACCGATTTAACAACTGGAGGGAATGGGTTCTTCAGCGTATGTTAACAAATAACTGTGCAGGCTCGTTTGCACTCGATGGAATATTGAAATGGAACGTTCAGCTGCAATCATTAGATAAGGTAGCCTAACAAACCTATTTCCGTGGACTTCCGTTTACTTGTCCAGGTTTTGCACCTCATAGCTCCACCAGCGGTGCCCCAAGATTTTCTTTTTTTTTTGGGGGGGGGGGGGAGAAGCTAAAAAATTGCAGTGTGAAGAAAATGCATTAACCAGTTATCAGATTAGCACATCTGCAGTTTAAAATTATATTTGTTAAAGTTTATCGAAAATTGTTACTGACCAACTACCTTTCTCTAACATCTAATAACAAAACAAAACAAACCACTCATAGAGAAGGGATGGACGATGACAGTAATGAGCAGTGGACAGCCAAGCTTCTTCCTCCAAACACTCATTTAAAGAAGCGAAAATTGTATTTATCATATTCGTATATAAAACAAAAGTTATTTTCGATAAGTTATGAATTTTAAACGAATTTCAACTAACGGATACTATGATAATTAAAAGTAACTTCTTTAAAATTAAGGATAAACGTACGGATGAACTGGAAAATAAAGCTTATCAAACTAAGAAAATACACATTCTTCCAGAGCTCACAAAAACAAATATGGGGACAAGTTAGAAAAATGTTACGTACCACTGTTGGCGACTTACCAAATGAAATTTGGGAAACTAACATAATTGGACAAATAAAAAAAAAATGACAAAGCAGAGGCTTCTTGAAAGCAACCATGTTCAACTTACAAATAAAAATACTAACAATAGTATTCTTATGCAAATGGTTTTTGCACCAACGAACACTTACTCTAGGCTTGTAAGAATCCTCCATTCATATTTTGTGTTGATGCTGATGTGTATGTAAACATGCTCTGTGCTAAACGTCAACTACACACAAAGTTCTTTCTGTGAATCGCAGTGGTCTTTGAGATTTTGTTAACGAATAAATAAAAATATTTATAAGAAATCCGATAAAATCATCTAATCTGTGTGCTGGATTCTTCACCAGGACACACTAACAACAAAACAACAAAAACTCAAGCATGGCTTTTAATTTTTAACGCATTGGGTTTGAATTTGTGTAAAAAATAAAAGGCCATGCCTGAGTTTTTATTGATGCTTTGTTTTTATATGCATTGCTGAAGAATTCGGTGTACGGATTACAGAATTTTATCTGATTAAATCGATGTTAACGAGGAAAAAGCCTGGCTGTCTGGTTGGGTCATCAATCTCATCCACTCAAAGGAAACTAAAAAAGGTTGAAATCGATCTGGGCCACAAGCTTAACACACATCGGCGTTTTAAACTCTTCTTCGTCGTGATCTAAACCACCACTGATTTCAATAGTGTAGTGTTGTTTGTCCAAATGACACAAACCATGTATGCACGTTCTTGCGATAGTACAACGAACGAATGGACCCAGCAGTGGAGCGCATCTCCCAGGAAATCATTACCCGGGCAACGGAGCACGCCTTTTCTTCCTATTGGCTGTCAGGGAATGCTCTCCATCTCTGTTGCTATGGCGACAGCGGGAGCGCGGACGAAGTGGGTCAGCGGGGGCGGGCGAGATGGCGTCATAAAATGTTGGAGGCTGACGCGGGACAGATGTCCACCGGAAATGGACGACGCTCATTTGGACCCCAACGGGAGAGACTAAAGCGGGAAAAACATAGAGATTTCGTACTCTAGGGGATGTACTGTCATAGCTGCTGGTAGGAGTGTTTGGTGTGTTTGTGGCTTAGAGCAGACCCCTGTTTGTTAAAATATGTTAGTGATGTCGACTTGCGAACATGGACGTCTCTGGTAACAGAAGTTGAAATAAGTGAAAAGTTTTCATGTTAACGGAATAACATTGGCTGTTTCACGGAGAAATCAACATACATAGAGAGAGCGATATGTATACACACACACACGTTATTATTCGACAGGTCCTAAGGGCGTATAATGTATTTAAAACTTTCAGTAATATTTTTGTATGGTCTTTGAAAATTTAAGAACCCTATCGAATTAAATTCTGACAGATTTCGGCCTATAGTCACGAATTACGAACCTGGGTGCTACCTGAATTTAATTTGTTGATTTTTGGGGGTTAAATTCACGAGTAGCCAGATCTAACGGTTCATATTAGTAGTCTGTTCTCCTCCTACATCATGCTTCTTCGTAGGCTACTTCCTGCTGGCTCAGAATTAGCTGTGTGTAAGGTGTTCTTCTTAATTACAAATTAATTGAAGCCTTAGTATGTTTTTCTACCTTTGCCTGTCTCTCTTCTTATTTTCAGTGACCAGGGTAAAAAAATTATCGAAAATATTTGGCAAGTTTAATAAATCAAATGTTGGGAATAATGACGCCTGTCGAAATTGTCTGCCCTGTTCAAAATCTGCAGCGTTTGATTGTGGCGAAGTGAACATTATTTTATTAGACTTAATAATCAAAACAAAGATTTCACAGAATTACATGAGGAGGAAGAGTAAAAGAGGACATTATCTACCTCACACAAACAAATTTATACTAACTTGGTTATATTCGTAATTTATTAACCGTGAGAGTCGAACTGAAGTTTTTGGCTTTGCATCCTCGACCTAAGACTTTCGTGCCATTAGGTACTCTAAGAATGGTGAAAAATAAGGCATATTTATGATACAGCCGTGGTGATCAGTGAAACAGCAATAAGAACAGGTTTTGGCTTGACACTGGTAAAACTAAAAACACATAACTCAAATACGTACCAAATTAAAAACTGAGACTGTTTTGGAGAACAATGGTATCCGTCATCACACCAAAGACCAGAGGACAAATCTGATGTAAGAAAAAACTTCAAACTCAAACAATAGCCGATGATTCACCCTTATCATAAAACTAGGAAAGGCACTGTTATGTAAAGGGTTCAATGAAAAAAAAAGTGAATCATTCCAGTGCTGAAGATAAATGTGGGGTGGGGTGGGGAGGGGGTGTAGCGAGACAAAGGGACATCTCTTCCTCTCATCCACTACCCTCCGCTTGTTTTATTTTGTGTTTGAACGAAATTCGCTTTGAATTAATAAGTTTTAAATTTTTACCAGTGTTCGTAATGCTACAAAGTTAGTATAGACGAGCAGTTCGTTCTGAGCAACCAAACAGAGTTGACAAAGCATCTCTGCTTAGGCAAAAGAGAAACTCAAACAGTGCAAACAAACCGCAGCAGAATAAAAAGAACCTTAGTCAGAAGCCGAGAGGAATTGAGATCGAATATAACAGCAAGCGATGTGTACAAACATCGTCATTCTTAAGGATATGGTTAATGGACGTCTATTTGCGACTTACTTCACTTTACTGAGTAAACGACTGGCTGAAAATATCTTGGCCTGTAGGCCTATATGCGAGTTTGGTAAGACAACGCCATTGCTCCACCTAATTGCCTGGCAAATGAACTAAATCTTGTGTAGGCCGCTTTAGCACGCCCATCCCCCTCCCGGGGGGGGGTCTGCACTAACTCGTTTTGAAGTTGATTGGTAATGATGCGTTTATGTATTGTGTTTACTACTGCTTAAATTATTGCAGATGCATACCTATTTCAGCTGTCTTTTGGACTTAACTGTTAGGGGCCCGTTTACGCAACGGTTCGCAACGTAAATTTTCTCGCTCACTAGCTTTTCTTGCATAATCTGCTGGCTGCTTCTTGCCTTTACGAGAGCAAGCGGCTTTCGAGATGTCTATGCGTACGAACCGTGGCAACGACGTAAACGCAGATCTTCTCCTCGTGACTCGCTACACGAAGTACGAAGCATGCGGCATGACAGCGTCGGTTTATGACAACAAGGAAAGAAATGTTTACTGCAGTACAAGACGGTGGATTGATTTCCGAATGCCAGCATTCGATTCTTGCCGCAAACAGCTATTATAGCGAGAAATGACAACAATGTTGTACCAAAGTTTAAAATCACTGTTGCACTTTGTTCTTTATCCTTGTTGTTAATTACAACACATTTAATTGTTTATGTATTACCGCATTCATTTAGTAGAAACTGGAAACCAATCGTAAATAAAATGATGATTGGCTAGCCCATAGCGTTCGCCTAGCGAGAAGATCTCGCTCGCTACATAAATGTGTCCTTAGGGCATGTTTACGCAACGACTCGCCTTTGCATTCTCGCTGCTAGAAGCTGTATTCATCTGATATTCATAAATGGCGGCAGTTTTAGCTGCACCGGTTCGCTACGAAAACAGTTAATAATGTGGGTTCAGAAGCTATTGGGAAAATTGTTTCGTCAGAAGGAATTCTTTATCTTACTGTCACGGATTATGAGACTGAAAGTATTTACTGAAACTATATCAAATTTGGCTAATCCATGTAGCGTTGTTACCATGGCAACACCACCTTTGCCATTACGATTGAATTCTCAGGGCGCGTTTACGCAGCGACTCGCCTTTGCATTCTCGCAGCTAGAACTCAATCGCGATGGCAAAGGTGACATTGCCATGGTAACAACGCTAAATGGATTAGCTAAATCCGACATCGTTTGAGTAAATACTTGCAGTCTTGTAATCCGTGCCAATAATATAAAGAATTCCTCATGACGAAAGAATTTTCCCAAACGCTTCTGAACTCACGTTATTTGCTGTTTTCGTTGCGAAGCGGCAGACATAAACCCTCCGCCATGTTGGAATTTAAGGTGATTTCTAGCTTCTAGCTGCGAGAATACAAAAACGAGTTGTTTGGGCGGGTTTACGCAACGACTCGCCTTTGCATTCTCGCAGCTAGAACTCAATTGCGATGGCAAAGATGACATTGCCACGGTAATAAAGCTAAATGGATTAGCTAAATCCGACCTCGTTTGAGTAAATGCTCAATCTTTTAATCCGTGACAATAAGATAAAGAATTCCTCTTAACGAAATTTTCCTAGTCGCTTCCGAACTCGCATTATTTAGTGTTTTCATTGCGAGTCGACATAGCTAAAACCGCCGCCATGTTGGAATTTCAGATGATTTCTAGCTTCTAGCTGCGAGAATGCAAAAGCGAGTCGTTGCGTATACGTGCCCTTACATAAACGTGCCCTCAGGGCGCGTTTATGCAGCGACTCGCATATGCATTCTCGCAGCTAGAACTCAATTGCGATGGCAAAGATGACATTGCCACGGTAATAAAGCTAAATGGATTAGCTAAATCCGACATCGTTTGAGTAAATACTTGCAGTCTTATAATCCGTGCCAATAATATAAAGAATTCCTTCATGGCGAAACAATTTTCCCAAACGCTTCTGAACTCACGTTATTTGCTGTTTTCGTTGCGAGGCGGCAGACATAAAACCGCCGCCATGTTGGAATTTAAGGTGATTTCTAGCTTCTAGCTGCGAGAATGCAAAAGCGAGTGGTTGCGTAAACGTGCCCTCAGGCCGGGTTTACGCAACGACTCGCCTTTGCATTCTCGTAGCTAGAATTTAATCTCAGTGGAAAAGTTGTCGTTGCCATGGTAACAACGGTATCTGGATTAGCTAAATCCGACCTCGTTTGAGTAAATGCTTTAAGTCTTATAATCCGTGACAAAAAGATAAAGAATTCCTCCTGACGAAATTTTCCCAGTCACTTCCGAACTCGCATTATTCAGTGTTTTCCTTGCGAGTCGACATGGCTAAAACCGCCACCATGTTAGAATTTCAGATGATTTCTAGCTTCTAGCTGCGAGAATGCAAAAGCGAGTCGCTGCGTAAACGCGCCCTCAGACTGCCGAGCGAGAATTGAACTCTCGACATCTGACCAAAGGTCAAAGCCCTCCAGCTCAGCCATACTGACATGATTTTTTTTAAGGAAACTGCCACAGGCAGCATTTCACACGCACACATATGCAAATACCTTTCAATGGCAACTGGAGGGACGCTTGTTGCCACGCCATTACACCAAGTGAACGGAACACACAATAAAGCGTGAAATCAAGAATAAACAGACGGAAAGCCAAATAGGCTCGATGAGTGATAAATAAATACAGATGCAAACCTATTTCTTTTACCTTTTGGACTTAAAGGCACGGGTTTACTCAAAGGTCGACGGTTCAATTTTCATGCATGCAGCCTAACGTTTATTCAAACAGCAACGGAAATAGGTTTGCGTTTGTTTTAATGTAACACTAATGGAACACATTTCACTTTCCATCCTGGTTATTTTTTTACTATATACTGCTTGCATTTTGTGTAGATAAGCATTTTTATTATTAATATTATCATTAGTGGGATATTATTAAAGAAACACGTCATTTAATTTAGAGTCTCGCCTAAATTTCCCTTGTCTTTAGTTTAACGAGTCACCGAAATATCTCTTCAACGGCGAGCATTAATATGTTCCTGCTCGAACAACAGTTCTGGTGAAACTGATAACAACAGAAAGCTAGAATGAATTAGGAGAAAGTGCAAAGTGATTAGATTATACAAGTACGCATCGTGTGGCATAAGTTAAGTCTCTATTGATTAAACAGTAGTAGGTGGAAACGACCATGCATATTTTATTTAAAATCAGCTGTCAATTATTATTATTACAATTTGCCCAACCAAAAATCGTCCTCCCTCTCACCTCGTTTTTTTTGCTTAGTGAGTATATACTACTAAATTACGAAACATTCAACAATTCGTTCCAATTGCTACTTTTTTAGCCAATCCAAAATAGAAGGCCTATTGTATGCACCCCGACTGTCATTTTTGCGTCCATCACGGTACGAATTTTACTTGAGCGATAAGTGGGTCGGTTTCATTTCCAAACACAGAGATTGACGTAGCAACCTGGGCGGAATGCGACACATCCGGGAACTGTGAGGGGGCGGCTCGACCTACGAGTCTTGTGTTTTAACTCGGCCCCCACGAAACGAAACGCTGTGCTAACCAAAATCAGAGCGTTCCATCCAATGACTGCGGACGTGCAGCTCGGCAGGGAAGCCAACCGCTGCCGTAGGGGCCAATTTCCGCTCACTTTTATGCCATCAGTATAACTCTAACACAGCAGCCCTCCACGCTGCCGTGTTTCCATGGGAACGCACTTACAGCCGTGAATGTCATGTTGCGTAACACACGTTATACTATCTAAAAATAAACGATCACGTATACAAGCACATTTTGGCTCAAGCATGAGCTCTTGGAAATCGTATTATAGCCGATGTCAATGATTACTATTAGAACCGACATTGATGTTGTATAAGCTGTTTGTGGCATTTAGGATTTCTTCAAACTTCTCCAATGAATCGCTAAAAAGAACAAAATAACCACGGCAGATTTTTTTGCAAAATGTTTTCATCGTAATGTTACATTTCTTCAGTGTGTTAGTTAGAGGGCCGTAATGATTCACTCAATTTTACCCTTTATGCTCTATAAACAAGCCTGAAAGGAAGCCTACGACTTGCCGTTAACAATGGCTATTTGTGCAGACCTATTTGTCTTGTCTTCTGCCGGACCAGGTATTTGCGAACCATATTAACATCAACTTGTCTAGTTGCCCTTAACAATGGTTATGTGTGCAGACCCTGCTCATCTTGTCTACTTACCCTTAAAAGGGGCATTTATGCAGACCCCTTGTCTTGTTTACTTGCCCTAGAATGGTTATTTGTGCAGCCTGCGTCACATCACATTGTCTACTTGCCCTTAACAATAGGTATTTGTGCTGACCATCGTCTAGTCTACTTGCCCTTAACAATGGTTATATGTGCAGACCTGATATTCTTGTCTACTTGATCTAACAGTGGGTATTTGTGCAGACCCGATCGTATTGACTACTTGCCCTTAATGACGGTTGTGTGTGCAAACCTCACATACCTTACTTGCCCTTAACTATAGTTATTTGTGCAGACCCCATTGTCTTGTCTACTTGCCCCTGACAATAGTTATTTGTGCAGACTTCATTGTCTTGTCTACTTGCCCTTAAGAATGGTTATTTGTGAAGACCCCATCACTTCATCTTGAATACTTACCATTAACTAGGGGCCTATGGTTAGTTGTGCAGACCCCATCATCTTACCTACTGTCCTTAACAATGGCTAGTTGTGCAGACCCGTCTTGTTTACTTGCCCCTAACAATGGTTATTTGTGCAGAACCAATTGTCTTGTCTATACTTGCCCTTAACAATGGTTATTTGTGCAGACCTGATCATCTTGTCTACTAGCCCATAACAAGGGGCATTTGTACAGAACCCATCATCTTGTTTACTTGCTTATAATGGTTATTTGTGCAGACCACGTCACATCACATTATCTACTTTCCCTTAATAATGGGTAGTGCTGGCCACATCGTCTTGTCTATTTGCCCTTAATAATGGGTATTTGTGCCGACCACATGGTCTTGTCCCCTTGCCCTTAACAAATGGTAATTTGTGCTAACCCAATCGTATTGTCTACTTGCCCTTAATGGCAAAGTTGTGCAAAGTTGTGCAAAGTTGTTATGGCGGAGTTGTGCAAAAACTTTGGTGTATGCATGGCAGAGAGTGCAATACACGTACACTTAAGCACGGAACAGGCGACTGCTGCTTAAACAGAAACTTAGAGAAAAACAGAAATAAAAAAAATAAAAAATCGTACGCTTATTCACAAACTGTGTGATGAACTGCCCGTTGAATTTGATGTTTGTGATGTCTAGTAAAAACAAATTATTTGCAGTAACTTATTTCTAGTAATTATTTCGAGTAATTATTTCTGGCTAGTAAAAAAAAAAAAATTTTTTTAGTTTTGTCGACTGACCAAACACTGGAGGGGTACACTCGTCCCTTCTGGTGTTACTGTAGGTTAGGTTAGGTCAGTTGTCTTTGCTGGAATTTCACCAAGCAGGGGACGAGCGAAAGAGAGGGACGAGCACCCTTCAATGTTTCGGCAGATGGCAAAATGGTTGGCAAAAACATACAAAAATTTGTATTTCGTAATTAAATAGGATATAGGTTTAGCTAGATGTCTCTGAACAATGTTTCAACATCAACACAACGAATATTAAAATTTTTAAAAACCACCAAAAACGTCGGTTGAGGGTGAACGATATAAAAAGAAGACAGACAATCTTTTTTGGCTTTTTAGTTTCTGTTTTCACGTCACAACGTTCCCTGCCTCCCTTCCGTTGTTGAGTGATGGGTTGAGTTCTCAGTTCACTTGTTCGCAGAAGGTCCAATTTGGAATCGAGGAACAATGCTTCAACGTATAAAACATAAAGAAACAGGTAAGTCGCAACAATGGGCTCACTGTAAGTCTGTTAAACCACATTTTTCTGAAACAGTGCGGTGCCTCATCCTCTGTTGATAACGTGCCTTTTCCATTCGTGCGACTTCTGATACTAGGCCCATCAGAGCATCTTATCTACTTATTCTGAGCAATGGTGACTTGTGCAGACCCGATCATATCTTCTTGCGTGCTTTTTGGGAGCACGTAGCCAAAGTGGGTTATCTGTCTCACGACAGATCTTCTTATCTTTGCTCTTGACAATGGCTATTTGTGGAGACCCCCATCCGTCATCTCTTGCCCTTAACAATGTTCATTAGTGCAGACCCCATCGTGTTCTCTACTCGCCCCGCAACAATGGTCAGACTCCATCACATCACTTACCATTGCCCTTAAAATGGTTAAAACGGTATTTGTGCAGATCCTATTACAGCAGCCTGCATACTTATTCTGAGCAATGGTTATTAGTGCAGACACTATCACAGTATCTTGTCGACTTGTTTTGAACAATAGTTATATTTGGAGACCCCATCGTCTTGTATTACTGTATTACTGTATTTTATTAGAGTTTAAAAAGCCTAGAAGCCTAAAAGCCTAGAAGTCTCTCCTAAAACCTACGAACTAGGCTTAAAATTAACATATTGCACTAGCGTACCCAGGCAACGCGACATCGCAACGAATCACCCCAATTACCCAGAGTCACCCCAATTACCCATTGTCTTGTCTACTTACCCTTAACAAAGGTTATTTGCACAGCTCCTATCGTTTTGCCTGCTTGCCATTAACAATGGTTATTTCTGCAGACCATTGTCGTGTCTACTTACTTTTAACAGTGATAACATAACAATCTAACGTAAGATTGTAACATACCCCTTACATCCACTTCCACACCACAATTGCTGAATTAGTAGCTTTAGTCCTCTGTCTCCACAAAGGACTTGCCAGTAGACCTGCAGCAGGGCCAGAGCATATGCAGAAGTTTTGTAATTGTCGTACTTAAAATTAAGTCGCATTGTGACGGAATAACCATCTATTTACATAATTGCGGTCCCATCGCTAACCACGAAGTCATAAAAAAAAGTACACCTAGTAAATGTCATACAAGCCTCTAAACAAATTAACATAACGGTACACTGCACCAAAAAGTTTATTATTAGTTTCTTGCAGGCCCCGAGTAGAGTCCCGGGTAGCCTCGCTTTTTTTGGCATTTTAAGCATTTTAAACGTCGTCGTTTGCTAATTAAAAAAAACAGCATTCGTATTTTATTGCTCATAAAAAAAACAGCATTCGTATTTTATTGCTCATAAAAAAAAACAGCATTCGTATTTTACTGCTCATAAAAAAAAAACAGCATTCGTATTTTATTGCTCATAAAAAAAAAACAGCATTCGTATTTTACTGCTCATAAAAAAAACAGCATTCGTATTTTATATAATTATACAATATACAAGTTGTTTTTAGATTAGAAAAATTAGTTGTTAGAATGGAGAGATTAGAATTAGAATTAGATTTTGGAGGAGATAAATACTTTACAATTAATTAATTTTAATGATTCAATTTCAGGGGGAAAAGGATTTTAAGATTAAAAGTTAAAAAAATAATTAAAATTTGTCTTTTCCTGCTTATGTATCGCGACCCCCGAAAGAGCTCCGCGACCCCATTTGGGGTCGCGACCCATAGGTTGAAAACCACTGGCTTAAACTTCCGTATTAACACGGTCGAGCCTAATTAATACCGAAGTCTAAGCCATTATTAGTGTAGTCAAAAAGAATAACAAATAGAATATTTTAGTTGCATAAAAAATGAAATAGTCAAATTAACGTCCCTTTCAACTACTAAGGATCTCGAGACGGAGAGGGACAGTTTTGCTAGAAATGCGTACCACAATCAACACGAGTACGAGTGTATTACCGGGGCCTTTATCTTCCCGAATGCAGAGTTAAGGGTGGGCGAGGATTGAACTCGGGACCTTTGGCGTATTGAGACAGTCGTGTAACTATAGCCACCATCCCAAAATGATCTGGGCCCTCTTAATACCTACAGTTTATGCTATAAAAATGTTGAATTGATCCGATTTCCTTACTTTGTCCACAGTGAGCAAGAGTCCCAACAACACAACAATAACAAGAAATGGCCATACTGAGGAGGAAAGACGGTTCGATTATTGTTGTTAAAATTTTTAATCCAATGAAATGTTTATGACACGATCCCAAACACCACATTTCGTTACCCATATCAATTAAAAGCGAGATTTCAATGTTTCCAAAATTCAGAGTTTGACGTTTAATATGTAACTTCATTGCTGAAACTTACATAAGGGCAGCTAACGTTATACCTATGTCAAGGACCGCTATACCGTATTCGTCTATGCAAAGTACAGAGAAAACTTCATCGTTATTAGTGGACTCTATGCAACTGTAAGCTCTGTCCACAGTAACAAGACAGGTGTTGCATTGGAAAACTCAAAGATTAGTTCCACGAACTCTGCTTTTAACTCAGTGAATTTCACCCAGAAAGTTTTTTTTTTATTCCCCCTGCTAAGTTTCAAAGGTTCAAAGTTTGACGTTTATCATGCAACTTCATTACCGAAACTTACATAAGGACCGGTACCATGGGACTTGATAAATAGATATTCTTAATTTCAATTGAACAAACTCATGCAAACATACACAAGAGAATTTAGCAGAGCACGAATATTTGACAAACAACTTATTATTTAATATTCCACACGGTGTTATTTAACACGTTACCTGTGTATGTACAGTATTGGACATTTAAATTTGAACACGTCTTTGGCCAACAAGCATTGATGCAGCTCTTTTTCCTGGACGAAAATTCCATTGTTACAATTTAGCATTGTTACGTGAGAAACTTTCCTCGCTGAACCCGTTGAACCTTTTCCTCATTCTAACTATCTATAACTTACGAACGTGCTCCAACAATGCAACATGGTTCTACTTCAACAATGGAAAGAAGTTTGCACAAACATTGGCATCTACCAGGAACGATTAATCCGTATGCAGAATTCAGTACAATATTTGAATTGTTCAAATTTCAATGTCCAATACTGTACTTTTTCCTTACAAAATAAACTTTCTTTTTCACTTTCTACTAATGATGGCAGATTAAATATTGTCGGTGAGAGCGGCCAATTTAACATTTTCAGAATTATTTAAAGTATCTTTTAGTATCCTTCTCTCACACATGTAGGTTTTTTAATATTGCAGGTTTTGTCATGAAGTTTTTATTTATAACATTATAAAGCTGCTCAATAAAAATTTATGATTAAATTAACGGCATAAACCACTGAAAGATTAAAATTAAAGGACTCGTGAAGCTTGGTTAAAGACTCAAAACGTCGAATACAGAGACGGATTCGCTCACTCAATCAGCGTTTATATGCCAGCCAAAAATAGTTGAGCGCACGGTCGTTTTTGATGCACCGTTTGCAAAATGGGGGATTGGGGGAGGGGGATGGTTTTATGAAACAGCCAGCTAGCTGAGCTAGAAATTCTGATACACCGTTTGCAACATGGGATGGGGGGCGGGCATGTTGTGTTATGAAACAGCCAGCCAGAGATTCTAGTTATTAAATTAGAAGCAGTTCCGTCTAAAAGCGGATGAATTTAGTTCTTAATAACATTCAGAAATGACTTAGCTCTTTTTTTTTTTGTGGATCTTGAATTGCTGTCGCATTTCACAGACAGTAATTGGATTTCGTATTTCGTGCAGAGCACTTTAAAATTAAATTAAATTAAATTAAATCTAATTAAAATCATGTTCAGTTTTAAAATAGCAATTACGTACGTAGTACGAATTCATAGGATTTGGGTGAAGATGAATGGTTTTCCCGGCTTTTATAACCACGGTACGAAACCTTACATGCGTTACATACGGCGTAGATTTATAGGTGTGAAGAACGCTTGTAATGATACGAAGTAGTATTAGTATTGCGTAGTGCTGTCATCGCACTAAGATCGCACAGATCAGTCTTGCTGCATTTAAGTTTTAAGCACCTATTTTACTATTCCATAACGAACTTAAAACCAAAAAAAATTCGCGTTTGCAACTTTAAAATCATTCGTGGATTATAGTATTTTTTGTCGTATAGTCCAAAACGTGAAGTTTTGGACTATTTATTTCAACAGCGCGCGCGATGTGTGGTGGGGTGTCGTTTTGTTGCAATGGGCGAAAGAGGTAGTGTGGTGTTGGTGACATTGTTAGTCATGGGCATGTCCATATTTTGGTGGGATGGGTGTGAAGGCAATAGTTTGCGACTCGATCCCCATTTCCGAAATTTTGAAGACTATATTTTTGCTTATTTCTATATGTTTACCTCCGTTATTGACGCCACCTGATATTTCCGACTGTTGCCCATTTTTTCGACTCAAGACTCTTGGTCTCGAGGAGGTGGTGTTGGCCCGTTTACGCATTGGTCACACTCGGCTTACTCACTGTTTCCTTTTGCGGGGGTTGACCCTCCTGAATGTTCTTGGTGTCGGCGGCCACTTACGGTCCGGCACTTCCTTGTTGATTGTTGCCATCTTGATGGTTTTCGTCGTCGTTTCCATCTTCCGCATGACATTGTGCGTCAGTTGGGCGATAAGTCTGTCCTCCTGTCCGGTGTTTTTCAATTTTTTCAGGAGGTACAGATGTATGACAAGATTTAGATTAGGGGTTTGAATAATATCTCTGTAATGTGTGGTGCAGTGGCAACCCGGACCACTGCACTGTGACTGAGGTTGGCACTAATGACCAAGCTGTCGACGCGCCATTAAGCCTCAACCCCCCCTCCCCCCCACTTCCCGGGCGCAATACTGCCGCTAGTAAGTGGGGCTCAGCCAACCCTACTGACAGTGAAGGCGTCTTTTCCTTTAAATCTCAAAGCATTATACAACGTCGGAATACTCTTAAGTAAAAAATGCGGCATCTATTGCAACACGTTGGCCGTGTGACCAGTAGCCTATCGGAAACAATTAGTTTTTATATGAGAATTGAGAGGAATTTGGTTCGTGACGTCATTTCCCACGAGGTGTTGATGAATTTTCAGCCATTTTGTTTCGACTCTTGTGCATGGTCACGCTTCAACCCAGAATGCATCTCACTGTATTGTAGTAGGGGGTCAAGAAGGAGTTCTAGAAATGCAGCCATCATTAGGAGACCAACACTAAAAAAAAGAAAAGTTTCGACTTAAACAAAAAAAAAGTAAGTTTGTCCAGGAATCCAAGATGGCGCTGGCACGCGGCATGATTAATGATCGGCAAGAGCGAGAGCGACGGGGACGAATTTACTTGTTCACGCGCCACAGATCTCGCGTTCGCTTCTAGATCCACCAGTAAGACGACGGGAAATTAGATGAAGCGCGTTCCCAAAAATGTGCAGAGTTCATCGTAAAAAAAAAAAAAAAAAAAGAAAGAAAACGGGCAAGCAATAAGAGAAGGCGGTACAGGGAGAGGCGGTAAAAACGAGCGTTTCTGTTTTGGCATAAGTAGCAAAATAAGGTAATTGAGAAGTGTTTGACACGAGATGAAACTTTCTCGGTCTCGTCGTGTCTTGAAATTCGAGATGAGACGAGACCGAAACAGGTGCTATCGATGACGAGACGAGCCCGAGATCGAAATATCATCAGCGAAACTAGAAATATCATCAGCGAAAATCATACACAAAAAAAGAACGTAGATCATTAAGCCATCTTTATCTAGTTGCATTTTATTCTAGTGATGTGATCTAAATTCGAACTAGAAAACCCGACACCCGTTCACCTGATCATCTTGTAAAGTGGATGCATTGAGTACTAAACAAAAAAAAAGGAGTTGGGAACTGTAATATGCTGTAACGCAATTTTATTGAACCCATTTATCACGAAATAACTCTGGTGACTTAGTCCCGTATGATAATTATGTCCCATTAGGTTAGTGCTAGATTCGAACCGGCATTCGCATGGTTTGGAGACGAGGACGATGTTCGCTCGTCTTGTAGTCGTTCTTTTTTTCACCTCTTTTAGAACCTAAGTGTAACGATTACCACGTTGTTTTACGAAATAGCTGCTATTACATCGAGTCTAGAATCCTTCTCAACCATTTCGACAGGGTAGGGAGGGAGCCCCTTCGTGTTGGCATGCTGTGGAGTTCTAATCCAGCAACGAATTTGAGGGAAAATACTGAAGACTCCATTTTTTATCGGAATTAATTGTGGAGTGTGAAAATGTGAAGTGAAAATAAATATGGAGATGAAGAGTAGACGGCATAATATATTTTTTTTATTGCTGTCAATTCTTTACCTTCACATTCATTATTTTCACTCTACAAAGCTACCCCCCCCCCCCCCTCCAAAAAATAAACCATAGCAGCAAGCATTAGTATAACTTTAGTACCTTTTTTAACCGAGAAAACCGGAGGGGGGTGGGATGCTTATACCCCTTCCCCCTTCTCCGCTAAATCCACCTTATTCGTAGCAAAAGGAATTAATAATTTATTTTATTTCCCCCTAGAACGGACGGTACACGAATTCTTTGTGGCCTCTCGTCCTAAATGCATCAGTGAATTTCTCCGCATATTTAAAAGGTGGTTTGCGGCGCCTTTACAGCGAATGAAGCCCTTCAGTTGCAGCGTTTCATTGGCTCCTGCACGCGCCATGTTGACGAACGAGGAACTCGAAGTAAATTAATATTAATCATGCAATTAGCCGAGGGCGTATCAACTAGAACAGTGATGCACCCTCGATGCAACGAACTTGCTGTGCCAATTTGTAGAAAGCGTTAGGATAGACTTTGGGAGTGGAAACTTCTTCCAAAATTAAGAGTGAACATCCTGTCTGAAAACTAACGCCGTTTCCATTTTTTATTTGTCTTTATGTAACTTTTGACACAGTTATACCACTTTATCACGCAAATTAACAGGGTTTTTTCGTGTGACCATCACATAGCCTTTACACTCTTACTGTATTGTTACAAATTTAAGGACTGCATTATTAGCACGGCCGATCGGCCGGATGTTGCAGACATAGGACCCTTAGGCCTTCATTGGGCAGATGATCAGGAGTGATTAACGCTCGCTACAAAACCCGTTGATCCCTTTGGCAGTGCGTATTAGAGTTGTTTACGCATGAGAATATTCAGAAAAAGGATTTGGTTTTATTCTAAACACGAATTTCATAAAGAAATACAAAAATTGCTTATGCAAAAAATCGCAACATTATTATTTTCATAGACGAAAGACAAAACTCTATTGGGCTAAAATTGATATAGACACATACTCGGTATCGTTACGATATTAATTCCAAATATCTCCAACACTTTCCTAAATACAGAGATAGTTGGTTTTAGAGCGCGGAAATGTGTTAAAACGACTTAAAAGAGTCACTAACGCCACAATCCATACATCTAAACGGTGTAGGCGTTAAATTGCACATCATATTTTTTTTCGTAAGGCCGGTTGTTATTGTCAGTTTCGTGTGGTGTTGTAGTTTTGTTGTTATTGTCAGTTAGGTTAGATGAGTTTGGGGTTTGGCATTTCATATTGGGGCAGTTAATTGGTTAGGTTAGGTTAATGTGATTTAACGAGAAACGCAATTTGGGATCAATTTGTAGTGCCTTCCGTGAAAATTACAGGTAGTTTTATTTTCTTTTTTTTTCCGAATTTTGGGCCATGTGTGTAAAGGGAACATGGGAAGAAAAAGGGCTCTCGTCCGATTTTTTTTTAATGGACTAAAAATTACCTGCTGAGTAATGTTTTCCTCTTCCATTTTTGGGGCAAACGCACCGTTTGGCCGTAGTGAAGGTCCAAAGTTAGCACCCAGCCGCGCCAGAAAGCATGAAACTGGGCGAAAGTCTGGCAAGTCAAACGCCAAACCCCAACCAGTTCATTACCTCAAGTGAAATGCCGAAGCCGGTTCCTAACCTAACCGACGATAACAACAAAACCACACGAAACTGACAATAACAACCCACCTATTTGAACTGTTTACGGGAAAAAATATCAGCTGGGAACATGGGAAGAAAACGGCCTCTTGTCTGTCAGCGCAAAGAGTTCGGCTTTTATTAATTTCTGACGGCCAAACGAAGCCTTTGCCCCAAAACTTTTATGGGAAAATATTGTTCAGTTGATCATTTTACGTCATTCTAGCCCAACGAGAGATTAATCGGTGAGGAGCCCTTATTATTCCCATAAGCCGCGTAAAGTAAACTTGTTCCCTCTATTGTTTATTTTACTATCGATAGTGGCCGTGGAATGAATTTATAATTCTGCCTTTATTTCGTTAGCTACGCACCTAGTATGCACTATCCCGTTGCCTCACACGTTTGTCGAATTGATCTACAACAAACTGTTACACTAAATAATCGATTATACAATAATTACCTAATTAGCAGGAGCCACATAATTGCCCGAATTGCCAATACGCGTAGAATCCTAGGACAGCCTTCCCGGCGAACCGTAGCATAACCGCCATTTTTTTTTTCAGTGGTTCGTCAATAGCCCAACGACAGATAGAATTCCATTTTCCGTTCATGTTGTCAAAACTTGAAATAAGCTGGGCCAGTTCCGGTTCAACTTTTTTTTTCATACAGAAACATAATTGGCAAAAATATTTAGTCAAGGACCTACAACCCTTCATATGCAAACGATTTAATCATAAACATTTCAATAACAACGTCTACAATTTGCTGGCACGTCTTCTAATAGAAATCATGAAAAATTGACTAATATTTCAGTCACTTCTGGCCAGACGCTAAAGGCGATAGGCATGACCCGTTCAAATAAACGACTGGAGTGACACGTAACGTAATTTAACAATAGCTCACGACGCAAGCCCCTTTTTCTCCCCGACTGTATTTCAATAACTGCTTTATGCATTATATGCATAAGCAGTTAAAAAAAGAGGGGCTAACAATGCAGTATGTAACAATGCTGCAACGATTGTTGGACGCAGAAAAGTATCATTGTCGACCGATGACATAAAGGTTAAGTAGACCTCCTTAGGGCACGTTTCCGCAACCACTCGCTTTTGCATTCTCGTAACTAGAATCTAGAAATCACCTCAAATTCCAACATGGCGGCGGTTTTATGTCTGCCGCCTCGCAACGAAAACATCAAATAACGTTAGTTCAGAAGCGTTTGGGGAAATTGTTTCGTCATGGGGAATTTTTTATATTATTGGGACGGATTATAAGACTGCAAGTATTTACTCAAACGATGTCGGATTTAGCTAATCCATTTAGCGTTGTTACCATGGCAATGTCACCTTTGCCATCGCGATTGCTGCGAGAATGCAAAGGCGAGTCGCTGCATAAACGCGCCCTTAGACGGGAAAGCCAAAGGCTCTGTGACTTCCTTAGCATGTAGACATCCTTAGGCTCAATAAAAGAAGTAAGTAAGTAAAGGTTAATTCTTTATCATATCAAAAACCAAAACTGGTAAAAGGAACCGCCAAGTTCCGAATGGTTCGGCCCTTAAAAGGAGCGATAACAACACACCAAAACATTCGCCAAGTTAATCGCACCACTTAATAGTTCGAAGGTTAAATGAAAACTAGAACATTGCTGCTCTCGGTAGCAATGTTTAAGTTTTCATTTAACATCCAAAGTATTATTCGGTGCGAATGTTTTAGTGTGTTGATATCACTCTTTTTAAGGGCCGAACCATTCGGAACTTGGCGGCCCCTTTTATCAGTTTTGGTTTTCGATATGATATCACACCTTTTATTAAATTGTGTTTTGACCCAACTCCACTACCGTGCAGATGTGTAATAAAGTGCCACGTCACACGAAATTGGTTTTCAACAATTTGCTACTACCTTTTGCCTATGGCCGAACCATTCTCAACTCAGTCACGCCTTTATAGGTTTTTGGTTTGGTTTTAATTTTGTTGTAATTTGTTTTACTTAGTTAGTTTTGGTGTGTTGATATCACTCCTTTGACGAGCTGAACCACTCTCACCTGGTGGCCTCTTTACCAGTATTTGGCTTTGTTTATTTTGCTTTGTTTTTACAGTTGGTTTATTTTTCATGAATTGAACGAATACAATAACTGAACAAAAAACGGCTTCGCCGCTCAGAAAAAGCATTAGAGCTCGTATCCCCATACTCACAGCTGTGAAGGTACACGAATAAAAACGGATTAGAGATCACTCGAACGCAACGAATTATAATTTGAACTCCAATTCCATCAAACCCAGGCAAAAAAAACTGCCTTAACTAGGCGTCTGCGTGTTTTGCAAATTATAAATGCACACAAAATACACATGCAGCCACTCACACGAAACAGGCTTAAAATATACAACAACAAACATAAAAAATAGCCTGTATAGTACGCTCAAATTAAGGGCACAGAAACACGCACAAGCACACACATAAACATTAAACATTTCAAACACAAACTGCGTTCACTTTCTGACATAACCATTGAGTAAAAACAGTCCTTCTTCCCTGGAATTGGAGTTCAAATTATAGTTCGTTGCGTTCGAGTGAACTCTAATCCGTTTTTATTCGTGTACCTTCACAGCTGTGAGTATGGGGATACGAGCTCTAATGCTTTTTTTTTTCTAAACGGCATAGTCGTTTTTTGTTCAGTTAATTTGTTGGCTTTTTTTCGCTTCCTTTTTTTTGTAATTGCTACGGTCTGATCTATCGTGTCTACGGTATTTCCACTGTCCATCCAGTTTTGTTTGCGAAAAAACGGAAAATTAAAAATGCGTATTTATGCTGAGGTTCCACGCCAAGATTTAACCCATGTTTATTATTTGATGGCAACACACTAGCGTGTGTTTAGATTTAGCATGTGTCATCTCGTTGGGTAGTTGACTCTGCATTGTTGCAGACAGATGCAGTATCGTGGCAAACAATCGCGGAAACAATGCAACTGGCTTCCCGAAGCCCGTATTGAAGAACTAAATAAGTCATTCAGTCATGTCGGCCGTCTAATTTTGATAGGCCTCATAATTAAAGACTTCACACCCTATCGTTTAAAACGTGAAGATTTAAGCAAAAACCAAGACCATTTCATTTTGGTTCTCCACCTAACTTAGGCTGACAATGCTGACTGAAACGAGGGACAACGACAATGTTACTTACGCCGCGCTCACGCATCGTTGCATCTTATTCGAGAGAGCTCTAATCCGAGCTTATGCGCTTCGCCGCTTTATTACACCATTGTTACATGTTTCAGCATTGAAACATTTTGACATTGTTAGCCGCGCCGCCTCCGTCAGTTAAAGTCTCTGTGATCTGTAGTTTGAGCATGGTAGGGGTTAGTGGTGGCTCTGGGCACTTACACGCTTTGTGTGCTTTGTATGTCTGTTTGCTTTATGCGGTTGGTTTCGTGGCATTGTGTTGTATTAATATAAGAGTGGGCGCTTGGCTTTGGGCCGTGGCCCCGGTAATAAATTTAATTCCGCCTTCTGTCCACTTTTTGAAAATACTCGTGCGCAAACGAACTCTAATAAGCACTGCCTGCCGGCTGTGCTAATTTCTTTGCAACGTTGTTTAGATTTATCTCGCTACACTAGTGTGTGTCTATATAGGCACGTACGTCAGTATACACGTTCCGTCATTCTCATTGTCCGAACTTTGGCAGACCACGAGACGAGAGACGATGCCGACAATACTAACAATGGTTATAACACTATTTTCGTACTTACGCGCCATCCCACGCCATCCCCGTTACACCCCCAAGCTCCCAAGCACTGGCCCGGGCACTGTTATTTTTAATCTGGCACGTGCCCGGGTTTGCCTGGGTCTGGCACCGCCCCTTAACAGTGCATCTGCCAAAATTATTATATTATAATCACATTACACTGCCCTTAACGACCAAATTGTAATATGCCTGGATACCAGCCTCCCCAATTCACACTTCCTTCAAACCGAACTTTATTTCAGCCATTGTAATTCGAACATTGAACTTTATGCCTCACTGCCCCTAATGTTATTCATTCATTATTTATCGAGGCCAACCCACATAGAATGGGAGCGCACTGAGCAGTAAACCAGCCGACTCTCGTTCTATCCACGCCGTTTTTTGAGGTTTTAGTTCCCCCAGTCCACAAATCTACATAGCGACGGAGTCGTAGACTTCAGGATGTTCCCTCTGTCATCAGTACACAGATGTCCCTGTACGGTCTCGGTCAGGGACCAGAAGAGACAGGGGTCCTCAGTTCGTTAGTTCGATCTTTGTTGCTGATACTCAACATTGGTTCAGGTTTCATTGTTGGCGGAGGGAATGGATGTTGAATGGTTCTGTTCAAGCGCAGGTGTTGCTGGTCCTTTGCTTGGTCAATAATATGGCTCGTAGTGACTTCAGAACCCATCTAATCCATCAAAACTCACCACTGCGGAGACCGTTGGGAAGCATACTGTGAGCAAACTCAACAGAACGTTCCAAAAGTCTGTATGAGTGACAGTGACGTCACGTTTCGGCGCACCTGATGGATCCATCTGGGTTTAGTCGATAAGCTCCTAAAAATCCACCATCTCTTCGGATTGCTGTGACTGACGTCTCTCACAATCCCTTGCACATCCGTCAATCGGATCGAGGTATGACGTCAGATCCGGTCTTTGAAACGCTCCGTTGAGCTAGTCGGATTCTGACTGTGGTTTTGAAAGTTCTGAATGGCTGACGTACTACAAGAAATAACACGCGTGACATCAGGTGAGTTGCCAAAACTATCTACAACTGATTTGATGGATTAGCTTGGCGGTTTTGGAAAGCACTGCTGGTTGCTTGACTAGTAAAGTAGTGGAGACCAGAGGTAGGAGTATTTCAGCGGTATGGAATGCCTAGTGGTCGCCTAACTCCTTTGTTGTCGATGTGCAAACAGTATTGAAAGTTACCTGAGAAAAATAGCTTTTTGGTTTTTGCGGATATTGCTGACAAACATTGTAATGGCTTTATCAGCTATACAGAGATACAGTGTTGGAGTAGCGCTGGCGGGTGGGAGGGGGAAGGGAAATCTCGTAAATAAATCCATTCTATTTTTTTGATCGGGTAGCATTTTGATAGGGTAGTTTCAGGATATCCGCAAACAGTACTGAAACTTAACAGAAAAAATCTTTTTATGTATTTTTAAATCAGTCGTTTGTAATGCAAAAACTTTGAAAGGAAGCCCAAGAAAGAAACGAAGTATTACAGTGTTTTATTAATGCACTCTAAGTCGAATATAAAACCGAATATGTAAAAAAAAAAAATTTATATTAGTATAAAACATTAAACTGTGAATACGAAATATAAATTTGTTTGACACATCCGGTTTTATATTCGACCAACATTTATAAAATACTGTTGCAATTTGTTTCTTTCTTGGTCTTTCTAAGCTTTGCATAGACAAAGATTCAGAAGTGTAAAGTTTTACATAAACAGTAATTATACATATTCCATGTTCACGTTACTCTGAAATGGTTGGTTACCTTTACTTCATTCGTTCAGAAGAGTACATTGCCTCGCTGCCTCTCTAACGATTAGGCAAATTAATTATTATTAGCACACAGTGCTGGCAAACGTGCAACGGTGTATTGCAAGATTTACCACCTGTAATAAACCGTTTTGGGCTGTAGATGTATATGCCTTCTTCAGTCTGTTTTCGGTACCAGCTTGCCAGAATTGTATGAAATTATGTTGGTATCATCTGTGAAAGGTTTAAAGGGTTAAATGGTTGGAAAATTGAACTTGGTCAGTTTACGGATCTCTATTTATTTATTTATTTATAGAACGAATGGATTAGGTGTTTTGTAGCTACTGCATGGTTTAATAAATAGGTGAGGTATTACAACGTACATGGTTTTGGTAAATTTATGTTCAGGGTGGCGTGCAAGAGCTCTTGATGAAATTCCCTGATTTTTTCACGTTTTCTAGACCAATACTGACACTTTCCCCGATTTTTTTTTGTCGAAGGAAGGTGCAGTACAGTGCTAAAAAATGTTTTTCACATTTCACTTAAATCGCAATTTCGCTTTGGTAAATCCAAAATTGCACTGCCCTAACTGGAAAAGAGTACGAAAAGGCCATAATCTTAACAAAACTAAAAACGCACTTAGGCCCACATTACTTAGGCCTAATTAGTTTTCACTTTATCGAAAATGAAACAAACAGGACACGAAGTTTGAATTGAAATAAAGTGAAAGTTTTAGAAGTGAAAAATTAAATCCGAATTAGCTATTTTTTATAGGTGAAAGAGAATTTCTGGAGACTGTTCAAATTCCCCGAGTTTCAGTATATATTTATCAAATTCCCAGTTCTTTCCCTGACTTTTAAAATTTCCAGCATTAAATTTTAAAATAGTAATAACTCGACATATTGATTAGAACATAATGTTTGCATCTGATGTAGTTGTCATATCCTGTTAAACATATTAGATTGCATCACTAAAACACGAAACTGACCATATACGTTATCAAAAGACGATACAATAACGTCTCATAAAATTCCCAGAGGTATACTCAGCAGCGAAGTGCAATAGCAACAAGGGTATGGGTCGTAACATAGAAAGAATTCCTTCGTAATCTGGCTACCAATTTTCCTTTTAACTGGATAGGTTTTAGCAAGAGGTTAGAGGAGTATTTAGGTTCTGTGCCGGAATATGACGGACTTTACGCCCCACTTGGCGGAGTTTTGTGCCATAAATTCATTCACCTGATCAGGAATTTTTAAAAGTCCGAATATTCGTGTGGTGCTAATTAAGTTCACAGATCGGTTGGTGAATAGATATAAGAAGGTTATGATTCTGGCTCGAGTCTAGGCAACGGACAGTTATTTATTTAAATTTATTGGCTACAAATTAAAGGTGTCTGCGAATCTCTTGATTTCATCAAATGCCAGTTCAGATCATAGAATTTAAAATTCTAGGTTTTTAATGAAGCCTAATTTCCCTTAATTTGCCCCGATTACAGAAATTATTAAAACATTCCAACATTAACTCTTAGTTTGCAGGGTATGCTACACATTTTGAGTAGTTCATCAGTGGTTTATTTACACCATTATTCAAGATTCAACATTACCCAGATAAGTATGCGGAGTAGGCTACAAATTTGTAGTAGTTCATCAGTGGTCTATTTTTAACACCATTATACAAGATTCTAACATTACCTCTGATAAGTATGCGGGGTAGACTACAACTTTAGAATAGATCATCAGTGATCGATTTTAATGCCATTATACAAGATTC